>SSNS01000021.1:2289655-2527155 GCA_006937985.1 Aphyosemion australe | reverse complement strand
GAGTTCATGTTTTAAGGAGACTGCAGTTACCACCTTACCTCAGTAGGGGACAGAGTTGTGTTGTTTAGTGGAGATTAGGCTAACTTGACCAAATGTGAATCAATATAGTTTAACATTAAACTATACCTATTTAGGATGAGCGGTATATCAAATTTATATTTTTTACTGTTCAAACCTCAGCTTTAAAGGTACAATATGTAAGAATTTTACAGAAAAATAATCACAAAACAGTCTAACGTCTCAATTATGTTGAAAGGAAGGTTACATTGAAACAGATTTACTTCTCAGCCAGCTGGAGGTTGTCAGGTTTTCTCCTTTCAAAATGGCCAAAGAGGAACGTAGTCTTTGTTTACAATCTGTGAGCCCGCGGGGTTGCCAAGTCTGCGCCGATCTAACGCTGCAGCTCTGGCATTTTTAATTAAGCACTAGCCAACAAAACGCAGCAGTGTTTTTTAAAGAATGCCAGTAACAGGAGTGACCCAGAAGTTATTTCTTGTACCCCTAAGAAGCCACTGCATCTTTTTGTTTTACTCCAATATCGGGTAAAGAAGGCTACAGGCTAACGTTGAGCTAACAATGCTAACAGTGAATTAGAATCAAATAGTTGGCTCTAAAAATATCTCAGGCTACTTTTTTTATTACCAACAACTAAATATTAGAGTGAAATATTTATCTACTTATCTACGTACTCGTCTTTGCTCGTCATCTACAAACGTCTGGTGCTGATCGTAGCTAGCAACAGCCGCGAAACTCACGGAACAGTAGTGAGAATGGGACTAATGTGTTTTGAAAATGAAGAGGAAGAAAGAAGAAGAAATTATATTTTTATATAGTGCCTCTCAAGATAAAAATCACAAGGCGCTTCACAAGAACAAAAAATAAAAAACAATAAAAAGATATAAAAATTATTTTAAAAATATTATAATAAAAAATGGGGGAAATGGAAAATTTTAAATTAAAAAATCAGAAGGAAGAAAGAAAATTAATAAGAAAAATGAATACGGGACCAGAATAAACGTAAGACATGGACGCTGCTATAAAACCAGAGAAGAGCCTGGTTGCCCATGTATTGTCAGTACACATAGCCTATAAAGCATTGATGCTTGGAATCTGGAACCATTAAAAAAATCACTGGACGCTTTCCCACAATGCATGTGGGGGCCATAACTGAGCATAACGAAGGCGTTTTTTATGTGTTACTCACTGATTGTGTGTTTTGCCCTCATTCTGCTATCTTTACTTGTGTTATCATTTGAAAACACCACAAGACACGTGAGTTTATCCTCTGGAAAGGGAGAAATTGAATGCCATAAGGGCGGCATGGGGAAATAAGATAATTCTTGCAAAGCAGAATATTACAAAATAACTTTAACATTGTTTGTTTGTTGACAGTTCCATTGCTTTTGTGAGTATTTGGAGCCAAAATCGTGAGTGTTGTGTTACTTTGCATCACGTCTCTCCTTTGAAAATCGTGACCATCAATATACCTGCTCCCTCCTTTCATCTGTGCAGTTTAGGAGTCTCATTCCATCTTGCACACAGGAGTGAGTGTGATGGTCCAGAGGTCAAGAGGTGTGAGTGCCCTTTGACCCCTGTTGATGCCCGTGCAGGGTCATTTTCCGAGCATGTGTGTGTGTCAGAATTGCTAACACAAACATTCTGAAAATATCTTCAATAAAAGTTTCCATGTGAATATTTTGAAAGATAGACACTCAACACACAGAAGCACCATTATGTCCCTGCTTAGGAAATCTTTTCAGAAAATTTTGAACCTAGCAGGAAAACAGTGTCATCACTCTCTTCAACATCTGTTTGAAGGTATATCTAGTTTGTACAGTAATCAATTTTGTCTTCTGCACAAAATTTAAGAAGTTTCCAGGTTTGCTTAGAAGGTTACAAAATAACAACTAAATTATGGAATAATCCTCGATATAAATAAAACCTTGATGTTGTTGCCTATCATAGTAACAGTAAAGTGCAAATTTTTGCTGCCATGTGGGTCTCTTCCGCCTCTAATGAAACTCCAAATGTGAAAAAACCCGTCTATCCATTTTTTGTCAGTGTTTGGTTTTAGGAATTATGTGCTTAAAACAAGGAGTTTTAAAAAGTCCCCATTTGTGATGTCACAAACAGGGAAATTAGAATAGAATCACCTCTAACATGCAAAAAAGAGCTGCTGCCAAGCCCCTTTCGAATATGGGAGCTTCTCAGCTTATAGCAGTCTGAGCGTGGGATTGATGGGCGTGGCCAGCTCCAGCCTGAAACGGCTCATTCTGGAAGGCACTGAAACTGTCAAGAATAAAACAGCTGAAATTGCTTTATGCAAGACTGATTTTGTGCAAAGAACTTTATAAACATGTTTTGTATCTCTTTTAAATCCGTATTTGCACCATTTTTCTATGATCGGCTCCATTATAAAAGTCCCCCAGTTTGACACAAGCGCAAACTATAGAAGCAGGGCCAAGCAAAGGGAAGTGGGATTCGGACATCCTTCTTCATTATTAAAATGCTGCCTTTGGGTTTTTGAAAGCTGGAGTGTTTTTGGGCAGGAATCGCCCAGGACAGCGACAGGATCTGTCTCATTTCTCCGTCACTGTTTACACATTTCCTGTCATCGCCGCTTGATATTTTCCCATTATTTAACTTGGCTGTCGATTAATCTGTCAGCCACGACAAGACAGAAATAAGAGCCAGATTTATGTACGCAGGCCGAGGCAGTCCCACCGCAAACCCCACCAGTCAGGCACCACCTTATATAAAATGTCTTTCAGCTGCAAATCATGTTTCTGTAAGATCTTCCGCTGCTTTGGCTTTCGACTCCAAACATAAAGAGTCGATTACAAACCACAAAACTCTCGTGACCTGATGTTTTCAGTGACAGCCTTTTCACTGCGTGTGTGTTTTGTGGATAAATGATGAAAAGTAAAATCAGACATGACTGAAGATAAGGAAGCATGGATCGAGATTCTGAGTCTCTGCAACAACACAACTCTTTTGGAACTTCACAAGCTTTATTTCAAATGACTTCTCTGCACCAGTGGGAAGATTTAAGATTGAAACAAATCTTAATAAATTACAAAAAGGGGCCAAATTGTCCAATTTCAGTGTGAGCGAGCCACCCATTTAGTGCCGTTTTCTCTGAACAACGGTCCAACACTTTGTTGCCGTCTAAATGACAAATAGTGGCATGGTTCTCTTCGGAGAAATGATGGGAAAGTTGTTTGCAACGTCAGCAACACATTCATCTCTGTGGTTTGGCATTTTAACACAGCGTAGTCCCAGAAAAGTTAAAGCCAAAGCCGCTTTGAGTCAAAAAATATTTCATTTGCTGAAAAATGTATGAATGTTTGCAGCACTTTCGATGCTGCAAACTAGAGTTAACCATCCATCCACTTTTAGCAACTTTATTAGAAATTTGCAAGGTGTACTTTTATAAAACGTAAGCTCAGTATGCTGAGAGTTTTCAAGCTTTGAAGCCCAAAGTGTCATTTTGGTGTGAGTCTGGTGTGAGTGAACAGACCAAATTCATGACTGGCAGAGCAGCGGGAGGTGAAGAACAGCATGTGTGATGAATAACACCCATGGCTGCTGCTATACCGACACGTGCCCCCAACCAAATACCCCCCCCCCCCCCCCCCCCCCCCCCCCCCCACACACACACACACACACATACACATGCACAAACACGCACACACACTGCATGAAAGTAAAGCTTTTAATGGAGTCATCAAAGGTGGAACAGAGAGCTGAGTTCAGAGGCATCTGGACAGTCTGGCAGTTTTAAGTGTGTGTGTGTGTGTGTGTGTGTGTGTGTGTGTGTGTGTTTACTGGGTCTAATCAAAGACAAAGAAAATAGGAGGAAAGGCACAGGGAGAATGTGTGAAATGAAACATATCTCAAGTAAAAACAAACCGGATTTCCAAAGCAGAAAGTTTGCCTGCAACAGCTGTAAGTTCGCCTGAAACCTGCATGTTTTTTTTCTTTTCTTTTCGTGTTCCCTGCATTACACGGCTCTCTCACCATAACCTGTCAAAACAACAGTTGGGCAACATCATGGCAGGCAGCTGAACTGTAAATGAAAAATGTGTGAAATGCAGACGACCGTCACAGCACTTTCCCTGAAAACATAACTCCTGTTGTGTCAGGCCTGTGAGATGTTTGAAGAGAGACTTGGAGATTTAGCACTTTATCCAGTTACAAAGTAAACTCTGGTAAAGAAATTGCAAATTTCTCAGGTGGTTATGTTTCTTTTTCTGAATCAAACCACCATTAACATCGATACGTTTTTCAGATATTGCCTCAGGTTGCTCCAAGCTGAATATGACACAACTCATTGTGTTCATCATAACCATTCGGTTTTTACTTGAGTGTTTAATTTTAGAATAATCCAAATTTGGATTTAGTCAAAAAGCATGTTCACATGTTGTGGAAACAGAATTCCCTGTTGTAGTTAGCTCTTAGAACAACCTCAGTTTGGAGAAATACAGATCAGTTATATACAAGCTAACAGCTAAGCTAAGTGGAATCAGTTACAAAGGTGATATTTGCCACCTTGAAGCAACTCAGTCTTAAAGGTGTGGTTGACTGAAAAACATTTTTTTTATGTTTTTTTCTGATTATAATCGGTCACTCTGAGTTTTTCATGCAGGCTGAACATGAAAATAGTCTCCTACACCTATCTCCTGCATTAGCTTCTGATATTAAACAAACGGTAAAACTCTAGGATTTGAAAAACCTGACAGATCTACGTCACACTGTCACTTAACATTAATGGACTCACCCATCTTGACTCACAACGGGGAAGGCTGTTGTTTTAATGCCCAGAAATCAGCGGGACGTCTTGGCTAGTTTAAGCTAACCGTTAGCATTAGCAGCTTCTGTGGAGACAAAACATCAACGTTGCAAGTCAGTGGTAGAGTTGCGTTGTTGTTATCCAATCTGAGGCAAGATGTCCCAATATCAGGAAATAAGACTCCAAAACCTGCCGTCTGAAGCTCAGCATGGTGCACCGGTCTTTGTCTTCCCCAGAGTATGACTTACGAGGCATTCATTCCTACTAGAGACCACTGTAAATGTAATGATTAAACAAGTGTTCCACTCCTTTAAACAAAACTTGCGGAAAAAAGTTTATAACTCGTTACACATCTGTATATTTAGCATTTTTGGATTTTTTACAAAGAAATCTGTGGTTATTTGCCTCAAAAACTAGCAGAAAAGCTAACTGTTTACAAGTTTATCATATGATATTTCTTGGTAAAAAGTGTGGAAGTGTTAAAAAACCTAATTTTAAGATTAGAAATGTTTGACGATGGCCATTTTTGACTATCCCTGGTGTGATTAGCTGTTAGCTAATCGGTCTGGTCCAATAGCTACTCTGTATTTCTCCAAACAGAAATCTGTGCAGCAGCTGTTTAATACAGTTATGAACAGGTACTCCTAAACCTTGTCAAACGTTCAGAAATATCCCTATAAAACTTGACAGCACACCTAACATTAACAGCGTTTGGTTTTGTTAATTTCCCAAAACAGCGTTGTGCATTTATGACTTAAAACCCACAAAAAAGAATGGAATGTAGTACTTTTTTATTTGTGGAAAAATGTTTATCATTTAAAACATCTGAAGTTTTGGTCTCTGAAGTCAAACCCGTTAAGTCAGGCAGGCTTTGATGTGGCCGCTAAGCACAGGAAGACACTGACACAAGTTGAACCAGTACCTCGCTGCTCCTTGAAGCACATTGTATACAATGGTTCCCACTACAAGACAGCATCTTCACCAGCTCTCACCAAGCGATCTGCACAGCCAGGGGGTGTTTGTTCTGTCTGCCTTCATAAAGAGCTGGAAACATTCAACTACTTTACCCCCGTTAAAAACTTGGGTGGCCCCGAGAGCTGCTAAAAGGGCTAGTTTATGTTTCTCCGTGACTTTTTTGTACTTTCTTGGCAGATTAGAGCAGGACTGTCTTCTATTTTTATTTAGTCTGAATTAATCACATTCTTTTGTAAAATTCCTTTATTGTTGTGTGCGTGCATGCATGTGTGTGTGTGTGTGTGTGTGTGTGTGTGTTTAGGGGGTTTTGAATTTCCCAGAATGTAAAACCCTCAAATCACAGTGAATAAAAGCCATTGTCAATAACTAATGCATGTTTCTATCTAAATAGATCATCTAAGAGTTTAACACTCAGATAATAAAACGTTATTATACTTTATAACATATGTAAGTATTTTATCTATGCAAGTCTAATTTCCTGGATGTCAACTTTTTATGTAACATTTCAAAACATTCATAGAAAATGGCACGGTAGAAAGAAAAACACCCACTCGATCTATTTCCGTTTACATTTCCGACAGGAGCTCAAGACACAAGTTAGTTTACACGGGACCATATTTCACAACAGAGAGAGGGGAGAGCAGGACCTCTCCCGGCAGTAGACCCACTCACAGCTGGTCGCTATGTCAAGGTCACTAAGTGAACAACCACGGCATAATCTTCAAAAAAGCCCCTGAATAAACAGTGGAAACATTTTCACAACCTCCCGTAACCTTTAGGTTCAGCTGGAGTCTCAGTGACCGTGTTTCTAAAAGGGGGCCACACAAAGGTTGTGTGTGTGTGTTCTCCTGTGTGTGTGTGATGGTTGGAGTGTTGATGGATGACCTTGAACTGAACTATTTATTGGTAATGTTAATATAACAACCATAATATCCAGTTTTGTTTTATTATGTTTTAACAGTAATAAAGAGATAAAATTGGCCTTCGCCACTTGCAGATCCTCCACCAGAGGGCAGCAGACATGAAAAGAACTAGATATGGCCGGTTTCTGATGAAGGTACTAGTCCTGATACTCCAGCTGAATGGTTCAAGGCCAGGAGTGGTTTAGTGTGGATTTGCAGCAGTTAACGAATAAACTGAGATCATTTCATGTTGTTTGTGGTCAAATCTTAAATCTGGTGACTCTTAGCTACTGTCACATCACTTCTGTAGCTTAATATCTGTAAATTGAAATGAGTTACAGCCATGTTTGTGTTTGTGAATGTTAATTAGCTATAGCAGACATCTTGAATTGGGTTGACTCCAAAAGATAATCAACAAACACCCCGTGATTATTTCCTGATAGCTTCAGCGAAGTACGCTCAGTGGTTCATGAAATATTTCTTTCAGTGCAAATTTAGACTTTATCAACATTTTTGTGTTAAATTCAGAAAAAGAAATGTCTTCCCTCTTGCTGGACATTCTTTCAAACGTGTCTTTTGCTCTATTTGCTGTTTTTTAGCACAACAAACATGAACTGAACCACAGGCAGGTCAGTTTAGTAAAACTTTGCTTTTCATCCGGTGTTTTTGCTGAAATAAGCACATAACTATCTGAAAAAGACTGAACTGCATTTTTTAGTCCAAACCCTTGCAGTGATATTCAATATTAAAGGTGTCTTTGCAAGCTTGAGGGACAAACTGTGTAGATAAATCTCTTAGTGTTGAATCCATGTAAAACAACGGAACTGTTTTCCATTTTATGTCTGTTTATGTTACATGAAAGCAACTTCGGAGGAAGCAGACGCTGCTTTCCTTGTAGCTTGTTTGATATCCTGATGTAGTCATTTCTACCAATAAGCTGTGCCCATTGTTGTCACCAGACATCTCAGCGCTTTAGCACAGATAACTCAATAGGTGAAATATGATGAAGTGGTGGTGAGGTCTGACCGCCAACTGTCTGAGTGTAGTTAGCTTATTCCACCTGTTTGTGTCACGTGTTTTTCTGGTTTTCTCACATGCATGCTGGACTATTTGATGGCTTTAATCAGCTCTCTGTGCTGGTTCTACGTGTACCTACCTCTTGCTTCGTAACAGCTTTAATGGACTTCAGCTGCAACATTAAACAGGATAAAGTTATTATAAAAGTCACAGAAACACTTTGTAATTCCACATTGAGAAACTATTTGCTTTCATGGTGGAACTGTTTGTCCACATAAGGGTTTATGACCTGGTGAAGCTTCCCTCATTTATATTTCAAAACATATATGCCAGTATGCCTACATACCTGTAGCTGATTAGCCCTCTAACATCAAATGGACACGCGTGTTACTTTCCTCAAAAACCTGCTCCATTGAATCTTCTGATGTAGGCAGAGGTGCTGCGTGCCGATGGGCAGGGCAGACAATTGCTTGGTGCCTCCCGGCCACTAGGGGGCAGCAACAGTAGTTAGACGAGGAAACGCCATCATTTAACAGCACTGTTGGCCGTCTCACACTCCCTCACAGGCCCTCCTGATTGGTCGGCTCTGCTCGATCCAGCAGGGATTAGTCGACGGGGGGGGGGGGGGCTGATATTTTTTTCATTTGATTACAAATATGTCATTTCCTGCCTAAAACCCCATGTGCCAGCAATCCCTGAACTCTATAAGGTAGCCGTTCTGAATGGGTTCAATGATTATTGCACTCGTTGCAATCGTTTTAAAGTTTTCTGTTATTTTTATGTCTGCTGCTGTAACAACGCCGTGCCTCTGGAATGCAATAAAACATTTTTCTGTGCTTAAGTCACTCACAAACCATTAGATTTCAAGCTTGGTTGCCATGGTTAACCGTGAAAGACCACCGATGAGCTGGCTTATACAGTACACATGCAGAATATTCATAAATTGTTTCGCATTGAACAAGTATGGCAGAAAGTGGGTGTGTAGGAGGCTGGATGTGATCCAGAAACACCTGAGCTCATTTCTAGGACAGGTGTGATTTATAAAGCAAGAACTGCGTGCAGCTGTGCGTAAGCAGAGTTTTGTAGGTCGGAAAATGAGTTTGTGTCAATAAATTTTCTTTTACTGAGCTTAAGTGGAGCTTTAGTAAGTATTCTACACAAAGTTTTACAAATAAAAATAAATGGTCATGACACCCTTGTGGTGCTACTGTAGCATGGGTCAGTATTATTTATTTTCATTACTTGTTTTTTTTTTTAATCACATGACAAAATAATGAATACTTGGAGAGTATAAGTATGTTCATGGTATGTATCAGGCTTTTAAAAAAACTTTCTAACTATATATAGTCACAAAACATTCATGTTTTGTAGAGTTTCACTGGTAAACCTTTGACTTTGTGGTGTCTTTCATAAAATGTCGTTTGCACGTCTGCTTTTAGGTTTTTTGGATAAATTGATTTGAAATTTGCACCAAATTTTGAATTGTTAAGAACTTATTTTGCTTTTTAAAAAGTTTAGAGATGAGTGGAGATCCAAGGACTGCAAAATGAAAAAAAAAAAATCCATATATATATATATATATATATATATTAGGTCTTACAGCAATGTATGAGGAATGTGTATGATGTATAAACCTGACGAGTGCACCTATGACACAACGCTCCAATGTGTTTTTTATTTCTGCCTCCACGTCATAAACAAGTAGCCGCAACCGAAACCCTTTGTTGCAGCCTGACTTTTAACTCGCAGGCAGGCAGACGGCTTCTGGTAACCAGTAAAGGGGCCATAAAAAGGCCCCGTGCCTTTGGTTTTTGACAAACCACATCAAACAGAAGGAGGGAAAAGGGTTTGAGCAGGTGGACCAGCTTTAAGCGAGCACACAGATCTGATCACAGCTCAGAAATGTCAGCTGTGGAGCAGAAAGACTGAACATTATGATCCTGACAGATCGGTGTTGTGCTGAGGTGCATGAGTGTGTGACTTAACTCAATGGGACCAGAAGAAAAAAAAAACTCCAGAAGGAAAAACAATCTTCAGCAGTTTAAGAATTTATTTTGACCAAATGAGGAGATAGATTAGTACTTCAACAACATGCAGTAAAAAAGTAAGAAGCATTGCCAAACGCTATTTAAAAATGACATAAACAAGAAGACAGGAGGGGGGAAATGTCACTGCATAGCATCAAGTCGAATGTTTCCAAGTGCACAAACAGTCTCACAGTTCTACTGCAAACAGTTTAGTGGAAAATAAATGCAAAGGTTATCAGAGAAAATCATTTTTAAAAGCTTCCTAAAGCAGTGTGTCTATTAAAAAGGACAAATATGAAAATATGAGTATGATCAAGGTTATTTATGTCCGTTTGAGCATACAGATGCATTCGGTTTCTTTCCTCCTTTTATTTGTCTTTTCAAACCTCTGATAGTTTTATGGCTTGGTGCTTTGACTGGTCACAGAAGAAAGAGCCAGTGACCACAACGTAAACCAGTAATTGGTTCACCTTGAAAACCGATACGGACGCCTTGACCTGCTGCCAGTCTGGCAGCCAGAAAGCTTCTCTCCATCCTGTCCTGCCAGCCTGCTTGTGTTCCTGTGGTCAGAAAAACAAACATCAAATCCAAAAAATGTAGTTTTTTCTCCTGGCATACGTCTTGGTCACGGGGCATGAAGCCCACAGGCAAATAAACGGAGGGCAAGAGGCCACTCGTAGGTCTGAATGTCTCACAGGGAAGAAGAGATATGATTTACAAAGTTAAATGAGACAAATGAGCTTTTAAACACAATTAGTTTTCATATTTAGATCGAAAGAAAAGATTGGCTTATGTTTATGGTCTGTGACATTAGCATAATGCAAGCTAATTAGCAGATGTGGGACCAGGTCTTTGTTTTGCAAGCCACAAGTAAGTCTCGAGACTTTTCAGACTAGTTAAATCTTGAGGCAAGTCCTAAATGTTGAATTTCAAGTCCTAAATAAGTCACTCAATTAAATGTGTCCTTCGTTGACAAAAAAGTAAAAAAAGAAAGTTACATGATGATTTTTATCTTATTTATTTAACAGGAAAACGCTGCAAATGCACCTAAACATGAAGCGTTTGCATTTCCCAGTCATTTTTTTATGTTGATCCCATCTAAGATATGAAGTGTTTTAAGTCAGAAGCCTCTAGTCTAGGTGAAGTCACAAGTCTTTCCTCAAGTCGACTCTAAAGTCAGCATTCTGATTAAGCTCCTAGTCATGTGACTTGAGTCCACAATGCTGCAAATTGGAGCAGTTTGTCTGAAGAAAAGATCCTCACAGGTGTGATGTGTGTCTCTTTGTGCCTGCTGCAACAGGTTTCCTGGAGATCAGATCAGTGGATGTGGGAGTGGTGGCCATCAGGGGCTTCATCAGCAATCACTACCTGGCCATCAGGGAGAACGGCGTCCTGTATGGAGCGGTGAGTTTTAGCTTTTATTCTCTGCTTCAGAATGTGATTTTTTTGTTTTGTTTTGTAGACTAGTAGTGACGCCAGAAAAATTGAGTCAATGTTCTGCTATAGTTTCTATAAGATGCTGAATACACTGCTTCAAAAATTCAAGGAAGGTGTTTTAATCAGAGTTTAGTATCAAGTCTGCTCACTTAGTAACAGAAGGTGCTGTAATTCAGTGTCAGCAGTTTTGGTGATGATAAAATTAACAACAGCTACTCTTAACAATAAAACAACCACTAAACGTGGTTTTTAGTTGTTTTAAATCTGACTAGGGTCAGGGTCACCACTGGCAGCATGAGACGATACCCAGACCCTACAGTGGTTGCACGGGCAGGCCTACTCCACCAGGACACATGATTATTTACCATTGCCAGTTGGTTTGCTCCATCTCCCAGAACTATCTCAAGATCATGGAGGACACTCCTGGGGACAGATCAGCAGGGCTGGTATCTGCTCCTTTGTGCAAGGAGGAACAGGAAGTGTGCTGCCAGAGCCTCACAGAGTTACTGGTGTGAATGTTTCTGACCAAAATATTAGAAACAGACTTTATGAGGGGGCCTAAGAGTCCGATGTCCTCTAGTGGACACCGTCTGTCCTCATCAACAGGCATTTTCTAGAGGACACCAGCACTGGTTTCCTGTGCTTTCCATGAGAGCAGGCTCACTCTGAGCTCATGGGACTGACATGAAAGGGTCTGAGAAGGGTTTGGTGGTGGATCGGTTAAGCCTCGTTCACACCGTATGTGGAATGGATGTCATTCACAGCGACTGCTGTTTGTGATCTGAAATTTTCCTGAATGTTGCTGCCGCACCAAATAATTATAAATCTGACATGATACTTTTAAGGTAAAGATACCATAAACCATCATACACTGTGAACTGATATCACTGTCATTAAAGACTTCATGCTGATGGTCATAACAACACTCTATCCCCTCGGATGAGAAACCTGGGAGTCCCTTTTGATCCTACCCTCTCCACACATCCGTCACATGACAAAAACAGCGTTCTTTCACCTCTGAAACGTTGCCCGTCTCCGCCCCGCTCTGTCCTCCACTGCTGCAGAAACCCTCATCCACACCTTCATCTCATATGAATACTGACTGATTCACGTATGGTTTTTAAGCAGCGTCTGTCTGAGGCTGGAAAGTTTCTTCAGAAAATAACAGAAAAGGCTCCTGGACTCATTCATCCAAAAACAGAAACCAAAGTTTGTCAGCGCTCCTCTTTGCTACCTCATTCTCCTTTCATGACTCTATTCTTAAAAAAGGAAACACAATCCCTTTAGTTTTTTTATTCTTTTTTTACCCCCTCTAGGGAGAGCAGCGTTTGTTTTGTCTATTTTCTCTCTTTCTGCCCTTTTCTTCATCTCATTCTCGCCCTCCTTTTTTCCTCTTTTCCCAAACTTTGAAAGACCCGGTTTTCAGCGGGTCTCTCTAGAGCCACGCCGCAGATGAAATGACACTCAGTCAGGGAAGAAAGGAAAAAAGAGGCATTTTGTTGCAGGGCCTGAAACTGAATTCTCATGACGTCTTCTGCCCGCTGCAACTCAAGCCTTCGTGGCACCGGCCAGTGAAGAGGCCGGGGCGTTTGGTTACACTTGATGGCCTTACACAGTGACTTCTTTATCCACTGGTGATCAATTGAATTCATTGTGTCTTTACTTCTTCAGATTAAATGTCACAAAAGGTTATGATTACCTGCCGCCATATTTACCACGAGTTTCAAGAACCAAAGTTGCACAAGTTGATTAAAAGCTGCTTTAGCGAGAACAAGCTAGGTTTTGAACGCAAACACGGACACAGAACACTCACCTCCCCTCGGGTATCGTCCCTGAGATGCTTCTGCCGGAACCGGAAACCGAATTGCCAGAGGAAACGAGAGCGCGGTACACACCAGTCACCGTTTTCTAGGTCCAAACGTCTTTTGTTGTTGACTTCAAATGGTGCTTTTCTTTTTGGGACTCTGGTAGTTGAAGTGGTAGCAGCCGGCTGTTTCTCCTTCTCTGATATTGAGCAGAGAACCTCTCACACCAGTGCTGTTCTGCTGCTAAATACGTGAGTGTGTAATGAGTGGAGAAACCAGGGAAGTGCTGCTGTTCAACAAAACCGACATCTGGATGGTCCATTAATTGCTTTTGGTCCGAAACGTGTTATTGGTGGAGGTTTTTAAACAAATGCAAGAGAACCACTTTCTTAATTTTTTCATTTTTGTTTTAATCTCCACAATATATTTCTAACTATACTATGTTAGAACGTTGTTAAGAGGCATGAAAAACAAATGTTTTGAGCTAATTTGTTTTCCAGATTTGCCGTTGCAGCTTTAATTCATCAGATGTTTAAAATTTAGTGGGATTCTTAAATGTTTCAAATGTGATCTAACCACTTGCAGCAAACTGGGACTGACATCCTTATTTTTCATTAACGTAATTTCATTTTAATGGAAGGGCAGCCATCTTTCTCACACACAAACGCACATAAAGTTAAAAAGCTGCCCGCCGTCTGTTAAATATTCTCATTTTGCTTTGAGAACATTCAGTTTTTCTTCTGGAACCAATTTGAACAGCTGTGGCCTGATTCAGAGAGTTTGTGAGCAGGAGGTACTGAGCGTGTATGTGTGTGTGTGTGTGTGTGTGTGTGGGACGAGTGCATTTTTCCCTGGGACTGCATCGAGTTAACTGCCGACTTAAGCGACGTTAGCCCTGAGCACAACGGCAGCTTCCAGTAAACTGACAAACGCCGCTCTCTCAGATCTCTTTTTTCTCTCCGTGTATAGGTTACTGCGGTAACGTAAGCCTCAAAGCTTGTGTCACGATGCTCCTAACCACCGGCAAGCCTCAACCTTTAAAATGTCACACTTTACTAGATCCTCAGTTCCAAGCACATCCAATGTCCTGCTCTTACAGATTACCAACACACCATCGACTTTGCAGCTAAGATTTCACATCCAGGTTCTATTGTTTTCTATTACAAGTGGGATTTTCCCCTCAGAAAGGCTTTACACTTTGTAGATACGTGATGTCACACAGAGATAAGTTAGATGTTTTACTGCTCTGAGAAAATGACCCTCCTGCCCCCCCCACCCCCCCTCTACACACCTCCACATACACACACACACACACACACACACACACACACACACACACACACACACACACACACACACAAAAACTTCTTCACTAGGATCTGCTGCAGCTTTTGAGCAATGAATGATCCTTACAGGGTAGAACTTTACTTTCTTTACTTTATTTGTTTTAATTATTTTTACAACATTTTATCTTTTATTTTACTGTGATTTTATTCTTTTTTTGCTGAATTATAACTAAAACCTTCTGTCCAAGGTTTTGGTAACACTGTACAATAAGGGTGCCTTTATTAACATTACTTAGTGCATTATTAAACATTAATAAACAAAAGATCCCGTTATTAATGTTCCCGATATTAACTATTAGGTGGGTTAGGACACAGGGCCAGGGGGGTATCTGCTTAGTTTAGTATTAACATTAATATTAAGCAGTTGTTAATACTTTATTTAAAAGTTTATTAATGCTTAATAATGCACTAAGTAGCATTAATAAAGGGACCCTTATTGTAAAGTGTTACCAAGGTTATTTCCCTTTTATATTAGTAAATCTTTTTAATGAGATTTTATACTTTAGTGCACATGTTTTTAGGTTTATTTATTCATATATTTTATTTAGTTTTTTGTTTATTTAATTCACCCAGTGTTTCCTCATTAACAAAATTGCACTGCCACAGTTCCTTAAGTCCCTTTCACTTTTTAAAATACTGTCTAACCTTTCAGTGTTTTAAGTGAAAGTGTAATGTGTTCATCATCTGTTTGTTTTTTGCAGTTTTGTATTTCTGAGTTGTGTAGCGTAAGAAATAACTGTCATCGTCATTAAGGTGCATCGGCTTTGTTCTAGCCCACATTGGTGATGTAAATAACAATACAAAGACTTTTTCTTAATACAGAGCCTTGAGGAACACCTTCTGTGATATCCAAATACCAGGACGAGAAAGACCACTGAATCTTTCCTAAATTCTAAAAATGTTTGTTAAACATTTAAATCTTTAACTCACCAACAGAGAACCAAAAAGGAGCTTGAATCATAGAACTTTGCTTGTAGCACATTTAAACATCTATGTCCTTCTCCTTCACAGAGGGACTTTGGTCCTGACTGTCGTCTAAACGAGCGAATCGAGGAGAACAAGTACAACACCTACTCTTCAGCTAAGTGGAAGGTCAAAAACCGCAGGCGCATGTTTGTGGGACTGACCGCCAAAGGAAAGCCAATGAAGGGAAGGAAGACACGGAGGAAAAACACAGTCACTCACTTCCTGCCCATGGTGTTGAAGTAACAATGATGGGACGTATCGACCACACGGGATGTCAGCGACGGCTACATGGGACGGATCTGAAACGGATCTGTAAAATGCACTGAGGAGGCTAGAAAATGAAATCTATAGACATTTAACTACTTTTGGATTAAGACATTTCTATTTTAAAGAAAAATATATCAGTATAAAATGTCTATATTTTCTGTTCTAAGTTATAAAGTAAACCGGCACAGTAAACACGAAAAGGGAAACAACTCCTGTGCCAAAATGTGATTTAGTAACTCACATTTGTAGATTTGTGACGTGCATGAGAGAGGAAGTCTAAAGGACAAAAGCATTTCAGAGAAGAGATGAAAGTGGACAAATGTCACTAGAAAACCGAGTGAAGGGGGTGAAAAAGAACAAGTGAGAAAAAACTGTAATAAAAGAAAATAGTTTAGTAAAGAAAGCACCAACGCAAATCTAACACTATCATGTTTTTCTCCAGATTTATTTATTTTATGTAATATTTAATAGAAAAAGAACAAAGGACAAGGTCTTGTCTTTTTTCTACCATTTATGCTTCTCTTTTTGAATACTAATCATTTAAACCTGAATAAATAAAAAGAATATATTTGTGTTTAACATGCTTGTCTTCACTCATTTGCTTTGATATCCTCGATGCAACAAAAGCATAAATAAAAATGAACAAATATTCAAATCAATGACCATTTTCTACTAACTGTTTCTGCAAAGGTCTGAAAACTATAATATAAGTACAGAATGTAACACTGTGGATGAGAGCAAGGCTGGAGCAGTACTTCCTATGGTCATAATAGATCAGATGATTTTAGAATTCAAAGTAACATTTTAGTAAGGATCCATAGAGTGGTTTAAGCAGTCATTGTCCCACAGCTTTCTGAACAACCTTGGTTTGGAGAAACTGAGATTAGCGCTGATCAAACTAACGGCTATTAATGTCAGGTTCTGCTCCCCAGCCCCATGTCTTGTCTCCCCTTGTTAGCGTCTGATTAGTCTCACCTGCCTCTCGTTACCTGCTCACCTGTGTTCCCTGCTCCTCATGTATCTAAACCCTGTTTGTCCTGTGAAGTGTTGCTGGTTCGTCTGTTGTCCTCCCCTGTCGATGTTCTTGTGCTCCTGTTGTTCCTGCACTCCAGTCCTGACAACAATAAATGGATTTAAGCATCTTGCTGCCTCCCAGAGCTTCACTCACCTGCATATGAGTCAGCATCCAACACTCACCGTAACAATTAAAAGCTGCAGCAGGAACAAAGTGGATCATTTCAAACTTAAAACAATTAAATTCTCAAAACTTTTCACAGCAGTTGATGCAAACATTACTTTTAAAATGTTTATATTGTATCACTTTGCCATAGATGACGTTTTTGGCCCGTCACAATAATTAATAATGATCTGTGTATTGCAGACCAAGACATGTTAAGCAGAAAGGAGCAAACTAGCTGATGCAAAACTTATGAAAACTCTTCAAGCACACATGATTTTATTCATTTTTACACTTTATGGCTTTTCTATCTTACGGAAGAGGATTAGGGCCACTGGAAAGAAAGAAAAAAGAAAAGAAAGAGAATTCTCACTTTAATCTCAGAATTCTGAGAAACAAGTCAGAATTCTCTCTTTTTTTCTTTTTCTTTCCAGTGTCCCTAATCCTCTTCCGTACTATCTGACAGATAATCTGACCTAGAATTTGTTCCATTTTGCAGCCTAAATGTTACAATTTTTTACATATTGGTTACATATTTTATTTGACTCCTGATCATGCAAGGTTACATATTTTATTAATTTTATTACATATTTTACATATTGGAAGTTGCATGATGTGCAATATTGCTAAAATAGTTTTCACACCAGTTTAGACTTGTGTTAGGACGGCATGAGTCCACTTTGGTCTATCTGGCCTATCTACAGCTGACACGATATTTATATTTATATTCCTGACAACGCTCCATAGAGCCCCGATTTCATGACACCAAACTATTAGTTTAAGTAGCTTTTTTTTTTTTTACCAATAAATATAACAAAGGGGCTTTTTTGCACATTGTTGCAGGTATCTCTAAATGGAGTTTGCATATTCCTCTGAGTAATCTGATTTCTTTGTACTGTTCAAAAACATGCACATCTTCTGGGTTTATCTTAGCTTCGTGTGTGTGTGTGTGTGTGTGTGTGTGTGTGTGTGTGTGTGTGTGTGCGTGTTAAAACTTAAATATGTGTTTCTGTGATGGACTGGTACACAATTCAGGGTGCCCCATTGGCTGCTGTGATCTGATATAGGTACCCCCTCCTCCCCCAGCAACCCAGACCCTGGTCAGGATTTATTGGGTACAGGAAATGAGTGTGTGGCTTTGAAAAAGCTATCTTGACTCACTAGACACCTACAGAACATTTCTAAAGCTTTCGAGCACATCTATTAGTCATCATTGATGGAAACCTGTGATAAAGCCATTATCTGGATGGAGCACACACTCACACATCCGGGGATGACTAAGGACTGTAAACAGAGGTTCAGCTCTAATAAAAGGATTTCAACACATATTAATTTATCACAGTGTTAGTCTCAAGGCCAGGAGTGATGTTTAATGTGAAGACCTAAAATCCATCAAAGTTATCTTTCAAAGTAATCCAAGTAAACTAATTAAAGAGTCAGGGATCTGTAAAACACAATTAGAGTTTTAGACATACTGGCTGATTACGTCTGGGGTTTCCACCTCTCTCTGCTGAAGCCTCTCCTGTACAAGTACACATGGCAAACATGGCTTCCCGGAGGATAAACACACTCTTTTATGTGATAACAACAAAGACAAAACAGGTTTCAGAGATGGCCGACCCACCCACACACACACACACACACCCACACACACTCACGCTGTTGTGCGGCTGCGTCCCAAGTGCATCGGTGTGGCCCAGCAGCTGGGAAAAGCCTCCTCCTTGACCTTCTGTGTCTGAAACCTGTTGCTGTGCCCCCCGAGACAGAAAGACACATGGAGTGGGGCATATGGTATAACATAAATAACACTCCTTTGTTTATCACCTGATTCTAATTAACTATGATGTCATGTTTTCTCTCGCTTCTCTTCACTTCTTAAAGCCACACTCTGGGTTTTAGCTTCCTGGGTCTGATAGATGTTGTACTTTTGCACAGTTTCTTAACTTTTTGTTGTGTTTTTGTAAAATTCTTTAACTGAGGTTATCACACACCATCCCACTTTTCCTCTGTTGCAATCTGCTCATTGCACACATCACTTCCAGCCCTCTGCCATCTGTTTCTGTGCGTTAGTTTTCACATATATGATGGAATCCACCAGTGTCCGTCTGTCCCGCTGGGTTCGATCCTCTCATTGCGCTCAGGGATCCTGGGTTTCTAACACTAATGTCAGAACGTGAGTTAGTAAGATGCATCAGAGAGCGATTCGAGTTTCCTTTCATCCTCCCGGGGCATCCAGTCCTTTGTTTATATGATTACTTGGGTGTTCTGTAAACGACATATCAAGTACAATTACTTTGAAATGCGTTCAAGACACTGATCTCCCTCCTCTCTCCCTCCCTCATAAAGTTCAAGGGCTGGCATTCCTGGCCTGAAATGTCTTCATTATTTTGTGGTACAGCTCCAGAAACGCAGGAGATTCTGCAGCAAAGGGTCTAACAATGGCTCTGATAACTACGATGTGAATGCCTGAGACGAATTTGTCCACTTGTTCTCTCTCAGAACCTGGAATGAACTCTTCTCTTACAGTGCAACACATGTTGAGCTCTCGGAGCAAATTTTTGTATTTCTAATGCAACTTTAACGTGACTTAATGTGTTCTTGCATTTGACCGTGATCCATTACAAGGCCGACCTTTGAAAGCTGGCCATTTATTGGAGACAGATGTTTCACACTGATTATCGGTGATATCTAGAGTTTTTCTTTTCAGCTGCAAATCGTTTTGTCATCTTTTTGCCAGACACCTTTCCTAAAACTGTTTCCAGTGTCTGTTTTATTTTTTGTGCTTCAAGTACATATAGTGTTTGGTTTGTCGAGGCATGTGGCGAGGCTCAGTATGCGGTTTCTGTTTGGACTGCGTTAGGATCTATCGGACCTGTGTTGGACCTCAAATGAAACGTACACCGTTGGCTTCACACATTCACAGCTCCTCTGTTTGCTCAGAGAGTCTTGTGGCTGTGCTACCTGACCGCAGCAGCAGCTGTGAATATTTTACATCCCGGTGAGCTCCGGAGAGACCGAAAAGGGGACAGGGAGAAGCCGCGAGCTCCGATTGAGAGAGAGAGAGAGAGAGAAAGAGAGAGAGAGAGAGAGAGAGAGGCATATGGACTTGAAAGAAAGGTGAATAATTTGCAGAACCACAGTAATTAAAAGAAGGGGGCGGGGGTGAGGGGTGTTGTTTGCTGAGCAGTTTGAAGGGGATGCCAAAGGCTGAGGGGGGGGGGTCAGAGGAAGAGGGGGTGATGGGGGTTATTTAAGGAGTTGCCAGAGAATTTGGGGCTGAAGGATGGGAGGCGGTGTCTTGAACAGGTATTTGCAGAAGGTGTTTTTTTTTTTTTTTTTTTGAGGAGGGGTAAACATTGGAAGCAGACCTAGGGAGTTCCTGGAACCCAGAAGGTGAACCAAGAGTTTTCCTCCTTTCTTGTTCAGCTCATTTTTACTGACTTCTTATTTTCATCATTCAGTCGCATGAAGCTTACAGAATTTTTTTTTACTAACACCATTTTTGAAGCAAGTAATGTAATAGTAAAAAGAATGTGTGTGTGCGTGCGTGCGTGCGTGCGTGCGTGCGTGCGTGCGTGCGTGCGTGCGTGTGTGTGTGTGTGTGTGTGTGTATAAAGCCTTAGGGACACTGTTATAAATTGACCAACTCTCAAAAGAGCTTCATTAATGTCAAGTAGGTGAAGTTGTTCTTAAAAATCTTGATTTTTTTCCACCCAATAACACCCCGATCAATATGTGAGAGGGAGTGACTGATCAACTAACCAACCATCTCATCAAATACACACAAATGTATCAATTTATTAAGGGCATCCTGATTTAGGAAATCCAGACACTAATTCTGGAAGGTACTGTAAATGTTGAAAAAAAAAACTGCTGAAATAATTTTGTCCATCCATCCATCAATTTTCCTCTGCTCATCCGGGGTCAGGTTGTGGGGGCAGCAGCCTAGCAGAGAGGTCCAGACTTCCCTCTCCCCAGACACTTGGGTCAGCTGCTCCGGGGGAAGGTGTTCCCTGGCCAGCCAAGAAACATAGTCCCTCCAGCATGTCCAAGGTCTTCCCTTGGATCTTCTCCCAGTTGTACGTGCCCAGAAACCTCACCAGGGAGGTGTCCAGGAGGCATCCCAACCAGATACTTGAACCACCTCAACTGGCTCCTCTCGATGTAGAGGAGCAGCAAATTTACTTCGAGCCCTCGAAAAGAGAGAACGATCTCACCCACACTTGGGGTCCTGCCACCAAGGAGCTTTTTGAGCACCTTGGTGCTTTCAGAACCAGAGATTGGAGAGCCCGACCCAAAGTCCTCTGACTCCGCTTCCTCAATGGAAGATGTGCCAGTGTGATTGAGGAGGGCTTCGAAGTAAACCGCCCACTGATCCACAACTTCCTGAGTTGAGGTCAGCAGCACACCTTCCACACTGTAAATTTACTTCGAGCCCTCTAAAAGAGAGCTCAGACACCCAGCGGAGAAAACTTATTTCAGCCACTTGTATCCACAATCTTCTTCTTTCGGTCACTACCCAAAGCTTGTGACCATAGATGAAGGTAGGAATGTAGATCGGCCGGTAAATCGAGAGCTTTGCCTTCCAGCTCAGCTCTCTCTTTGCCACGACAGAACAGTACAACGCCTGCACCAATCCGGCTATTGATCTCGCGCTCCATCTTTCCCTCACTCGTGAACAAAACCCCGAGATACTGAAACTCCTCCACTTGAGGCAGGACCTTATCCCTGACCTGGAGAAGGCATTCTACCCTTTACTGACTCAAGACTTAGAGGAGCTGATTCTCATCCCAGCTGCTTCGCACTCGGCTGCGAACTGCTCCAGCGAAAGCCGGAGATCACGTTCTGATGAAGCCAACAGGACCACATCATCTGCAAAGAGCAGAGACCTGATCCTTAGGCCACCAAAACAGATCCCCTCAAGACCTTGGCTGTGCCTAGAAATCCTGTCAATAAAGTTATGAACAGAATCAGTGACAAAGGCAGCCTTGGTGGAGTCCAACTCTCACCAGGAATGAGCCTGACTTACTGCCGGCAATGCAGACCAAGCTCTGACACCAGTCATACAGGGACCTAACAGCCTGTATTAAGGGGCCTGGTACCCCATACTCCCAGAGTACCCCCCACAGAGTCCCCCAGGGAACACGGTCGAACGCCTTCTCCAGATCTACAAAACAGGACTATTGGACCCCCCTAAGTGTATAGAGCTGGTCCAGTGTTCCACGACCAGGACGCAAACCTCATTGCTCCTCCTAAATCTGAGGTTTGACTATCCCGCGGACCCTCCTCTGTAGAATCTCTGAATAGACTCTGTCAGGGAGGCTCAAGAGTGTGATCCCACACCCTGTAGTTCCCCCTTTTAAATATGGAGACCACCATCCCCAATCTGCCAATCCAGTTGAACTGCTCCCAATGTGCACGCAATATTGCACAGCCATGTCAACCAACCTGGCCCCACAACATCCAAAGCCTACAGAATCTCCAGTCGGATGTCACCCACCCCTGGGGCCCTGCCACCAAGGAGCTTTTTGACCACCTTAGTGACTTCAACACCAGAGATTGGCGAGCCCGACCCAAAGTCCCCAGACTCTGCTTCCTCACTGGAAACGGCATTGAGGAAGGCTTTGAAGTACTCCGCCCACCTATCCACAACATCCAGAGTAGAGGTCAGCAGCACACCGTCCCTACTATAAACAGAGTTGGTAGTGCACCGCTTCAATCTCTTCAATGGACGTCTTGCTCCATGGCCTTACCGAACTCCTCCCACTCAGGTTTCTGAACCTCTAATTCAGGAGGAGCTTGTTGGTTTTTGCAAACTTTCTTGGATTATTTTTTACAGAAAATAAAATCAGAACATTGAAAATTCTTAAAATTGGTGCATTCATGGAATCCATCATAATAAAAATAAAATGAAATAAGCATTGCTTCTTTATGCTAATATCTAAAATTCTAAATAAATCCTTATTGAGTGACCTGCAGGTGATGTAAATCCAAGCATTTTGATGCTAATTGGGGACAATAGTTCTACGTGCTGTTTCAAGCACTCAGGTTGGATCTTGAGACCTCTCGCAAGAGGTATTAAGTTTACTGTGTTTGTACTACAATGTTTAAAGGCCGAAGAAAGGGGAGAAGTGGAGTCAAGTGTCTCATTATACCTCTTAAAGTAGGCTGAGAAGAAATAAGCAATAAAGAACCAGTAATAAAATGTTCATTCGGTGATGAACCAGAGCTACGGGGGCCACTGTGCATTAGATCCTGTGTACTTGGGGCCAAATTACTGGCAGAGTCAGTAAACTTGAAGCAGCAAAGCATGAAAATAAGAAGGTTATTGAAGTTTTCAAAGGATCAGATTTTGATTTTAAAAAGGGTTTTTTTAGTCTCTTTCTGGTCTTCTAGCATCATATTAGTGTAGTTTCTCCTCTTGCTGAATTAGCCTGTCTTGATCTGACCTCTCACTCCCCACCAGGTTGGAGGTTTTGATCAATTTTGTTAAATTTTTGTTTAATTGTCAGTATTTTTGTTTATTGAATTTTTACATATTGACTAAATTGTCAAAAATTCAACATAAAAACAATTAAAATGTGTTGTTTTACGCTTTAGGATTCCTCCTAAATAAACACACAGAGGATTTTGAAGTGCCTGTTAAGAAGTAAAGGCTTGATTGTAACTAAAGCTGCAGATATCTAAGTGGTAGCACCTAGATTTAGAGTAATATTTGGACAATTTACTCATGTATCTTTCTATTGTATTTTTTTCTTTTCTCATTTCAATTTAGAAAAGCATTTATCTTCTTTTTTTAATCAATTTAAGCCAGAAAAGCTAAAGAAAGAGAGGGAAAATGCTCTACTTTCCCCTCTCCTTTCTGGTTGAGAAGTAACCTGTACCTGGATCTCGGCCATACCTTGGACTCCATCCTGACATCTCCTGAGGGCTTCAGGTTTCCAGCAACAGGTGGGTCAAACATTTGCCTTGGCCTGCGCTGAGGTGACTCCTCTGTTTATCGCTTCGGAAAGAGAGAGGAGACCAGAGGGAAGGAGGGAGAGAAAATAAGAGATGTGTGTGTCAGAAGGAGCTTTAATAAAGAAAACACACATACACACACACACACACACACACACACACACACACACACACACACACACACACACACACACACACACACACACACACACACACACGAGTTACTTGAGTGTGTTTTATTTTAAAGCACTTTTGCCAGAGATTAAAAAACAAGAATGTAAACATGCATTTAATGTTTTACATGAGACATAATCCAGAGCCAGAGCAAATGATTTTAAGTTCCACTCCTCTAATCCTCTGCATGTGCCTTTCTTAATCTGTTTTATTTCCCCTTCTTCTTTTCCCCTCTGCTTTACCTCCTCTCTCATTTCCTCACCTTTTCTCCTCCACCCTGCACTCTCCAGGCAAATATGCCTTCACTTTAAATGAAAATATATTTGCTGTTTGTATTGGCTTTCTCTGCTCAAACTCTGGCGTGATTCAGCTTTAGGCCACGGGTCGCTGGAAGCGCCTATGGCAGCAGAAAGCCTCTATTAGGACTTGATCACTGGACGCCTGACAGCAGAGTCAACATGCAGGGCATTAGGGTCTGACGCGGGATCAAATAAAGACTAATTTATTGGCTGCTTGCGTATGCAGAGACCACATTAACCATTGCTTTCCCCAGTGTTGGTTGCATTACTTACATTTGCTAGAATTGGTAAATAACATGAATAAATGAAGAAAATGGGGCAATTACATTTTAGTTTTCCATTGGGACACATTGACCAAAATTAGTCAGGATTTGGTTTATAATCATGTTCCTGCTGCAGAGAAAAACATTTATAAACAGTAGAATTGATCAGAAGAGACCAAAATGTTAACAAGAGTTGATGCACTAAACTAATGATTACCCCTGGAGTATAACCACACTATTCAGTGGCAGTATTAGAAACAAGGCCCAGAAAATAGGCCCCCAAAACACTGACAAGTAGAAGACATATACACATAAGTAACAACGGGACCTGATCAACACGTAGAAATAAGGAGCACCACTCAGCAGCATTAACACTGCAGAGTGTTCTGCTGCAACTGCTGCCATAACCATAGGGAAGTCTTTCCACACATTTTTGAGAACAAAGGTGGAGATTTGAAGCTGGCTCCAGGAAATTATTGTCTTATTTCATGTCCTCCTTCCATCAGAGGAAGGTGGAAACTGGAAGGTGAAGCAAAATAGTTCAACTAATTTCGTCCCAGACCAGGGGCTTCGTGTATAAAGCTTGCTCACGCACAAAACGGGGGCTGACAATTGCATAAGGCTGAATGATTTTAGGAAAAGATTCAATTGTGATTTTTCTGGCAGAAATTGAGATTTCAATTCAATTCACGATTTTCTGTAAATCAAGGGTCAGCACATACTCATGTGTGCTCTTGTGTGATATCTTTGTGTGCTACTGCTATTTTACTGTATTGTGCCGTTGCAATAATGCAATTTCCCCACTGAGGGACAAATAAAGGTATTCTTATTCTTAATATTCACAATAATATTTACAAACATGACAGGAAATGACATCATACCACCAAAACATTAAAAGTTATTACTCTAACTAAAACTGAAGGTAAGAATTGCTTTCAAATGTATTTATTAACACAAACAAGCATTAGGGTGGGCTGCCCCATTTGTTTTTTCTTACAGAAATGCTGCTATAACACCGAACGTGAATCTGCAGTCTCCGTATCTGCAGCCATACCCTTCTTCATATTTTACATGCGTACTTTGAGTTATCGTGACTCAGCAATGGTTTCTGCCATCAGAAGATTTTTATAAAAGAAGTTGTGCTTTCAAGACCTAGTGTTATTATGGTAAACCCGGTCCTGCTGCTGCAGGAAGCCGGAGAATCAGTCTCTCCATCCCACAGTCACGAACAGTACTGAGTGAGGGACATAAAATTAGCAACAGACAGACGACTGCAGCCATTATCAAAATTGGCTGTAGCAGCGCTACTAAAAGAAAAACAAAACAGCCAAGTATGTAACTTTGTCAGCTTAAGAATTAGGACTTGGCTCCTGTAACCCCCTGCTCCCACCTCCACTTGCTGCTACCACCATAACACTTTTAAACCAGGAAAAAACCCCAGATTACTAAAATAGTTGACACAACAGATCCTGGGTCAGTCAGGAGCACTATTAAAAGCAGCTCTAAAGAACACGCGACCGCATTGTTCAAAATAACAGTTGTGATAAGAAAACGATAGATTGTTTAGCCTTGTTTTCTACGCAAGCTTTGATTTATGTAGAAAAACTTGACAGGAAAATGTACTCAACTTTAAGCAAACTCTGTGAGATGGTAACATGGTGGACTTTCACACTTATAGACGATCTCTGAACAAAAAATAAAAATGAGGACCTGAATGAAAATACACAGCTCAAAAAAATAAAGGGAACACTTAAACAACACAATGTGACTCCAAGTCAATCACACTTCTGTGAAATCAAACTGTCCACTTAGGAAGCAACACTGATTGACAATCAGTTCACCTGCTGTTGTGCAAATGGAATAGACAACAGGTGGAAGTTATAGGCATTTAGCAGGACATCCCCAATAAAGGAGTGGACAGCAGAGAACATCTCAGCTTAGAAGCTAATCGTTAGCATTAGCAACAAGGCTTGTGTTATTTGCTTTTATCTAATTCAAGGTGATATGTCCAAATATCAGGAAATAAGACTCCAAATCTTGCCGTCTGAAGCTACTTTCTCCTCCAGCTGACTTGTACTTCCTGAAAAAGGTGCATCTGAGTCACCCCACCCCCCCAGCACGACTTACAAGGCATTCATTCCTACTGGAGACCGCTGCAGATGTATTGATTAAAGAGTAAACCACATCTTTAAGTGGAAATGACACCTGACATCTTTTGAGAGAAAAGTACAGCTGTTGGCTTAGATTCCAAGCTCAAGATGTGGAAGTTTTAAGTGAACGTAATAACTTAGCATCAGCATCAACTTGGTCAGGACGTCTGTATGTTTATACATGGTCATGTTTGTATTTCTTGCCAACACATTAACTATCTCCTGCACCAATCACCCTAACAAATTCCTCGTTACTGTTATAATTTACTTGGCAATAAAGCTCATTCTGATCCAGTATAGCTAGATTTGGTGGTTTCACTCACATATGGATGATTTTAATTCTAATTTGCTTTGAACAGATGGATATAATCTGGGCAGGTTTGAAGTCAGTTGTGGTTTTAAGTTAACCTTATTGAAACACATTTCAACCAATCAATTATCATTATTAGTTAGCAATGCCTCCTGACGTGTTTTACCTGATTGGCCACTGTCAGTATGATAGGAGAGGATGTGACGTACCACGTGAAACCCTCACTTTGTGGCAGCTGGTTGTCAATGGATTGCAGCTTATTGAAACATGCTGTTATATTACTTAGTGCAGTGTTTCTCAATTATTTTCTGTGATGCCCCCCACCCCTAGGATACATATAACTTCCCCCCTGCCCCCCACGGGAAAATGTGCAAGGGGTGTGGGTGGGAGTATGGAGTGTGTTATATCTGGCATCTGTTTTCTAGCCCCACTAGTTGAGAACCACTTTTAGTGCATAGTACTTGTCTGCTGAAATATATACAAATACCTTAGCCTATATAGTATGTTTTGTTAGTAATATTTACTTCATAGTATGTTAAAGAGAACTACTTTTACATCTGCTACTGATTTGTGCAGATTTGCATTTATAAAAAGTGTCAAAAGGTTTAAAATGACAAGAATGTTTTAGATGAAATTTTTTTGGGGGTGGGGTGTAAAACATCCAAACTTGAGGTGGAGGGGTTTGTAGGATGGATTAAATGAAACCAAAGCACCACACACTGACAAAGAGAGTGCAAGCTTCTACAAGGTCACTGTCTCTGTTCTTCATCATGCACCACAGTAATCAAGTACAGTGTTTCCTCTGGAGTGACTGCGTTGCTGCAGTGGGTGGGCTGCTGCAGGGGTGGGAGTGATGAGGCGACTGGCACTTTTGATGTTTCTGTCAGCCTCTTTTTTCTTGTTGGCATTTTGATTCAGTTTATTTGTCTGCACATGTGGCAGGTGGAGAGTTCATGACAAACTGTTATCCCTCCTAAAACACAAAAATAAAAAATAAACTTGTTCATCCAAGAAGATGCAGCTTTGAGCATCCTCACTGCTGCCAGTGATGGGGAAGATGCTGATTTTTTCTGGCCGGACTTAAACAATGTGCCATGAAACGAGTGATGTTTGGGAACTCCTTGGTACAAATGCAATAAAAGCAAAGCTGAACCTCAGATTCTCTCCTCTTTCTTTACTGCTGAAATGAACTCGTTACTTGCTGTTTATAATTCAGAGTCTTGGCACAGGTAAACTTTTAGAACATCAACTGTACAGGTTTGCATGCATGCAGCCTTTAACTTCAGGGCAACTTCAGACTTTTATTTATTTTTTAACACTAATTTGCATCATTAAGACAAAGACTTGTGAGAAAGTTGACGGGACAAAAATTTGGAAGATGCCAGCAACTCAAACCAGATGTGGGTGAAGATGAAAGTTCAACCTGAGCATCAGAATGGGGAAGAATTAATATTTAAGTGAGTTTGAATGTGGCATGGTTATTGGCTGGTCTGAGTGTTTCATAACCATCTCTAGAGTTTACAGGGAAGTGTATGAAAAAGATAAAATACCCAACGAGCAGCAGTTATGTGGATGAACATGTCTTGTTTAGGTCAGACTGGTTCTAGAGGATAGAAAGGCAACAGTACCTCAAACTAACACTGGTTCCAACGACTGTCTGCAGAACAGCAGATCTGAACCACAACATGTTGAAGCTTGAAGCAGAATGACTCCGTCAGCAGAAGACCACACCAGGCGTCACTCCTGTCACCTAAGAACAGGAAACTGTAGATGCAATTCACTCAGGATCACCAGAACTGGACCATAAGAGACTGGACAAACGTTTCCTGGTCTGATGAGTCTCAGTTTCAGCAGCAGCATTCAGATGGTCGGGTCAGAATTTGGTGTCAACATGAAAACATGGATCCATCCTGCCTTGCATCAATGTTCAGGCTGCTTCTGGTGGTGATGTAAGGATGTGGGGAGATGTTCTTGTCCCAATTTAGAACTGAGCTTGGTTTAAACCCCACAGCCTACCTGAGTATTGTTGCTGACCATGTCCATCCCTTTATGACCACATGGACCCATCTTCTGATGCCTAGTTCCAGCATGATGATGCACCATGTAAAAAAGCTCAGATCATCTCTAACTGGTTTCTAGAACATGCCCATGAGTTCACTGGACTCTCACCACCTCCACAGTCACCAGATCTCAATCCAGTCCAAAACATTTGGGATGTGGTCGAATGACGAATGATTGACATGATGGATGTGATGGTATGGACAAGAACCTCTGAGAAATGTTTCCAACATCTTGTTGAATCCATGACATGAAGAATTAAGGCAAAAGGGGGTCCAACCTGGTACTAGTGAGGTGTTTCTAATGAAGTGGCTGGAGAGTGTATATAAAACTCATTGTAAACTTTTTTTTTGTGACACAACAGCAACATGAAAGTAGGTCATCACTGCCTGTGTAAATCTCTGTTTATTCATAAAAATGTATTCTTCCCTGCACAGTAAAACTAAGAACGTTCAGCTTTTGATTCGTGTTTCATGTTCTTACTTTTCCCTTTTTATTAGTTGGGAAAATTATAGCTACTCCTATACTTCCTCTGGTCAGAGTGTTGGTTTGTGGCTAAAGCTGGAATATGTGGTGAGGGTCATCAAAATAAAGTGAGAACAGACTGCATGTGCTCAACATGAGGTAAGGTGGCAAAAAGAGTTTGTGGGTATTTTGTGGCTGGATGGGGCGGAGCTGTGGTAAGAGCTTACAAGAGGGCCGTGGCAGGAATGAAATGTTCAAGGTGTGTGTGTGTGTGTGTGTGCGTGCGTGCGCGCGCATGTCTGCGTGCGTGCATGTGTGTGTGTGAGTTGGATATTATTTTCACTATGTATGAAATGCAAGACACATTCCCTCAAAAACATCATACTCTCTTTAATCTATATACTGCATCTATTGTATATGATATGTTTCTATGCCTCCATTTGCTTCTACTGGTAAGAATTGTGTCAAATGGTTCTACATGTAGGAATTAATGTTTTGAATATGTGCATGCCTACTAGTTGTGCTGCAAGTTTGCCAAGTTTAGGTGTTGATCATTCACCTTTTCTCTGTTTAGTTCTACTTATAAAAGAACGCCCTACTAACCACTAACCCTACTCCATTTTATTGTGGTTACACTAATATCCATCCATCCATTTGCTGTTTTGCTTGTCCTCAAGTTTTGCAGAACCACTGATTCAAATCTGGTGTGTTGAAGTAGAGAAACATTAAAAACGTGCAGCATAGTGACCCCTGAGGAACATGAATGCTGATGTATACCAAAAATCTACCTAAAAAATTAGCAGTTTAACTTTTTAAGGAAGATTGTGTACTTTACCTAGCTCTGTCCACCTCTTCTCTATGACCACCACAGCCTGCACCTCATCATTTTCACACGAGTGAGTCATGTCAGCGTGAATCTGAGGTCTCTGGGTCTGCAGCTGTGTACTATGTTGGAATTCACCACAGGGGGAGGAGGGGTTTCATTGAATCCAAGTGTCTTAGGAATGGCTCTTGACCATAACTTATACAGTTTTTTTTTAAATAATTCTGTTGAAGCATGGCTAAAAAGCAATGTCTGACTTTCACTAGTTACATTTCATAGAATGTTTTATTTATTATTAATTATTATTACCTTTGTCAGATTCAAGTTATTTCTGTGACCGTTTTTCTTTCATTGACCGAAGGGTACCAACAATTTTGTCCACGTCTGTATGTTATAAAAAAGACATCTCAATATTGCCAATGATAATATTTTATCATCTAATATGCCTATCATTGCTCTGGATGGTGTAAAATAGTATGATTCTGATCCTTTCATGATTAAAGCTGTTATAACAAATCTGCCAACAAGCTAGGCTTTGAACGCAAACATGGTCACGGAACACTCACCCCTCCCATCAGGTATCTTTCCTGAGACGCTTCTGACAGAACCAGACACCCGTGTTCCCAGAGGAAACAAGATAGCGCCAAACACCAGTCACTGTTTTCTAGGTCCAAACGTCTTTTGTTGTCCGTGACTTCAAATGGTGCTTTTCTTTTTGGGACTCTGGTAGTTTGTCCTAAAGTTGAAGTGGTAGCAGCCAGCTGTTTCTCCTCTGATGTTATTGAGCGGAGAACCTCTCACACCAGTGGTGTTCTGTTGCTAAATATGCAAGTGCGTAATGAGTGGAGGAACCAGGGAAGTGTGGCGGTTCGGCAAGACCGACAACCGGATGGTCCAGTAGTTGCTTTCGGTTCAAAACATGTTATTGGTGGAGGTTTTTAGATAAATGCAAGAGAACCACTTTATTACATTTTGTATAATCTTGTAACGACATCGCCCTCATGGTTTTTCTCCTAAATGAACTGTGTTACACTTTTCAGTTACAGGCCAGGAATCCTAATTTGTGTAATTAAAGATCTGCAGCACTTTCCTACAGGAACAAATATTCATTTTATCTCCATCATTCATTATTATTATATGGCATTAGATTTCACATATTGTCATTCAAAATGTATGATTATACATTTATGTTATACTTATAAAGTCTTTCACGAAGCAGGAAAGGTGAACTTTATTCCAGAAAGAGATAGTAAAGGTCTTTGCGTCAGTATCCTTGACTTGTGATGTCTCTGTGATAGCTGCTGGAGGAGTGGAGACATTTAAACCAAACTAAGAGTACATGTCTCTGGACACGATATAAGAGTGTCCCGACGTTTTTAGGAGAAAAACCATGAGGGCAATGTCGTTACAATCTCCACAGTATATTTATAGCTATACTATGTTAGAACGTTGTTAAAAGGCATGAATAAATGTTTTAGGCTAATTTGTGTTCCAAATTTGCCATTACAGCTTTAAGGGATCATTTGAGCATGCCAACCGCACTACAAACTTACTTTCATTTGAAAAGAAACCAACAAAAGCACAACGAGAGTCTTCCAGCATCTTTGACTGGAAGAATATTTTCACAAAGAATTCGACAAAGATGCAGTTAGAGACAATTAGAGTCGAGATTTACCCAAAAAGGAATGTTAATGAATAAAGGTTTGAAGAACCTTGATGTTCTCAGATGAGATCTTGTTAATTTCTGGATTAAACAGTCTCACCATAACCTGAGTGGGATCAGACCAGTAATGCAATGGCCATAATTACACGATCTGTTGCAGCACAACTACTACTGCCCTATAAAGCCGGGGTTAAGCCTAAGTTAACCTGCAGACCCACTCATCTCAAATGTTGAGACATAACAGGGCTCTGAGAAAACAACTTTTTTCCCTCCTCTCTGCTTCAGAGTAAAACAATGCCTGCTTCGTTTCAACCAAGCATGTTCCTGCTGGGCCTCACAGAGGGGTAATCATGAAGAAGATGAGTCCTGGGATGGTTTGCTTGTGGTGTGTGTGTAAGCATGTGCATGCACACATGTGCATAGCAGCTTAATGTGGGCTCACAAGAACCTTGATGAGGTTTTAAGTGATGCACTTATCCTTTCAGCACAACAGAAGATGTCCCATTGATGTCATTGTCTACGTACATCCTACGCCAGACCTGCCTCATGATGCAGGTTCAAGAGCAGAATTACTGTCACTTGAAGGTTTCTGGAAGAGCAGCTATTCGGATTGCATAAGGAAAAATGTTTATGTTTTCAAGTCAAATCTTCAAGAGCTGTTGTTACTTATGGAACAAATTAAGAGCTTTTTTGCAACAAGTTAATTGAAAAAAATTAAAGCGGTGCAATTTTGAATTTAGCCATTAAATACAGAAATGCAGGAAAGACAATGTGATGTCTCAATGGTGAGACCATGAGTTTACATGTTACTTTTATTTTTTATAGGAAACTATTGTGGAAAATGTGAAACACATGTTAGCTTCATATGAAAACAATGAACAGCTTCTGGCCCCAAAGTTCCAGCCGTCATAGAGGACGAGCGCGGATATCAGCGACAAAACTCTCCCCAACGCTATCACAATTCATTTTCTTGTCTGGTATTGATCCTTTCACAATTTTATTCATACAAAACAAGTTATTTGGGATGGGTTCTTGTTACCATAGTAATGAGTTGACTTGTTATTCCTCTATGATAGTGGTACTCACTCCTGGTCCTGGCAAGTCGGTATCCAGCATGTTTTCCTTGTTCCTCTACTCCAACACACCTGATTCAGTGGTTGAATCACCTGTGCTCATCAGGCTCTTCAGAAGCCTGTTAATCACCTGCTGATTGAAATCAGGTGTGTTGAAGCAGAGTTAAAACTAAAACATGCTGGATACGGCTCTCCAGGACCAGGAGTGAGTACCACTGCTGTAGGATAAAGATTAAATATATTTAAATTATTATTTAAACACACACCAATCCAAATATTTCTCTGGACACTGTGGACAAAAGCACCAGGGTTCAGCCTGGAAACTCAAACCTAAAACAATAGGAAAAGACCTATCTGAAAACAAAATCTGGCTTTATTAGGCTGTCAGAACTGATGGGTGCTTAATAGGAACCGCAGGTCGCTGTAGGCTCTGTGGTCTGAGTCAAATCCAGACAGCCTCACCGTTTTATTTATTTATTTATTTTGCTTGAGGAGAAAACACTGAGTTAAGCATAACCCAACTAGGATGGGCGACCACAGCGTCACTCACAATCTGCTTGGGTATATGAGTGTGTGTGCAGAAATCGGCCTTTTGTCATGTGAAACCCCCACGTGTGTCCTACGTGTTCTTGTTATATCCAAAGCTGTGCCGTGGGACGTCCAACCATCCCACGGTTTTATCGCTCTGCAGACTGTGTGATGTCAGCTGCGGTTTGGGCTGGCATTCGTGTCTGTCCCCTCAGGTCAGCCTACAGATCCAGATGTGAGATCTGGTCCTAACGATGTCTGCTGGGGACCTCCAGCAGATCAAAGTGGGTTTTAGTTAGCAGCTGCTAAATTTGGCGGGAAGCATTATTTTACTGGAATGGGATGATATAATTGTGAGCTTGAATTTTTTTCCCAAAAGTGTGTGTGTGTGTGTGTGTGTGTGTGTGCTTATGTACCCCATGAAGAATGTGAAACTATTTCATAAAGAGCTTCTAAATGCAGTTTGTGCAGGCTGTTTAGAGAGAAAACAGACCGAATGAGACAGAGGAAAGAGATTCTTTAATTTCCTTATCGCTGATTCTCTCTGGTAACAGTCCAATATCCTTGCAGTGTGTGTGTGTGTGTGTGTGTCATCTTCTCCTGCTCAGTCCAGCCTAACCTGAGCTTACAAGCTGACTCTTTTGCTTTGCTTTCCACTGTAACAACCTCCATATGGCAGAAGTTAGAGTTTTTTCTTGCATGAAATCAGATAGAATTGATGATGACTTTATGTCTCACATGCACACAGTTAGAAATACACTTATATTCCCACACAATAAAGCAAAAATACACAATAAACTATAAAAATATGTGGACACGCATGATTCATATTCATAAACACAGAGACAATGAACTGAAGATACACAACCTTTTACTGATATTGCTGATTCAGCTACCATGTGTCTTTGATTAGGCAAATCGACTTCTTTATTTCTGGTCAATCTGCATTTCTAATGTAATAACTTTTCTCTGTGGGACGTAAAAAAACCCAGATTCGATAAGAAGATAAAAAAGGAGTTATTTTTTCTCGTTTTCAGGATTCTCAGGCAGAATTGTCCTTTTTTTATTACTGAATTTTGGCTCCTGGGTCTTGTTTTTTTTAATGGCTAAACTAAATTATAGTCTATGTCCATATAACATAAACCAACCAGCATGTGGTAACTTTTTAGAAGTTTTCAATATAACCAGAAAATAATCCAAGAGGTTAAGAGAAAAGTCTAAATTACAAACAGAACTTTAAATGTATCCAACAACAACGTTTTTTTTTCTTTTTTACAATTGGAAAATGTCCGCTGACCCTATGAAACTTTGTTGAGGCTTACAACGGCCCAGGAGCCCTGATAAAGAAGATTTATTTTCCCGGCCCTCTTGTGGGATAAACAATATTAAGGCGGCTGTGGCTCAGGAGGAAGAATCACAGACATATATACGTAGACGCCCCGTGGACTGGTGCTGCCTATTGGAGCTGCCGTAGTGGCCGGCCGCCATCTTGGATGGGTCTCCATTCGCACCCAGTGTATTTATTTCTACTGAGGAAGGTGTTTACCCAACTAAAAAAACACATTTTATTATGCTTTTTCACAAAATCAGACATATGCCCTGCTGAAAAAACAGCATATGTTGTGTTTTTGATGCTGGTATGCTGGTCCAGCATGGGATGCTGTTGGATTCTGGTCTAGCATGCTGGTCCAGAATCCAAGTAACAGCATTCCATGCTGGACTAGCGTCACAACCTGGACCAGCATACCATCATCAAAAACACAACATATGCTGTTTTTTTCAGCAGGGTGGTATGGCATGTTAATTCAAATATAAATATAATTAAACAAAATAAATGTAAATATAAAATCCCAACAGGTAGGCTAGAAAAGTAAATAGTTATCCCACATGATCTGTTTTCAATAGTACGCCGGTTGTTGCAACTGTAGGCTGCACAAAAAACGGGCATAGTTGCTCACCCTACATTGAGTCTAGTTGGCTTTGGCGAGTGAGGGACCCATCCAATATGGCGGAGACGCTGTTACGCTCTCCAGCGCTCAATGGGGCGTCTACGTAGTCATGTCTATGGGAAGAATGGTCATGTACCAATCAGAAAGTTTGATCCTGGTTCCTCCATCATGTGCTGACGTGATTGTGCAAAAACACTAATCCTCAGTGTGTGAGTGCATGAATCTGTCTTGTTCAAAAGAATTTCAGTTGAACAGTTACACTAGGAAATCAACAAAGAAATACGATATTTGCTATTTATAGTCATGACAATAGATGAAAATATGGCCGGTAAATGTAGATGTTTCTTTATTCTAAATTAAACAACAACGTTTTCTTATAAATTCATTATTTGTTTAACAAAATTGTGTACAAACAAGGTTTAACAAAATTGGTATGGATTGCCATTTCTACTCCACTTTAGAGATAAAACAAGGTATTCATGAGTTTATCTGAATGTACATAAAGGGCTCTGCCATTCAGTTACACAAGCCTGCTGAAGGAGGCAATGGGGGAGTTCCATTTTGTGTCCTGGCCTATGGGTTAGGGTTTCATTCTTCCTCATGGTTTGGTTTTTTGTTGGGGTTTTTTCTGATACGATCAGCATTCCCCTGATGTAGCTGCATGACTCTGTCCAGGTGTTTTTGTTCACTTTCATAATTGCAGTGTGAAAGTAAACCAAACCAAACTAAACATTCCCCACCCAGTCAAACCAAGTAACTATCATGGTGTAAAAGCACTCTATAGACATATTAAAGTATGACAGCTGTACTTTTACACAGTATTGGTAAAGATATGGGGCATCAGCATCCTGATTAAAATAGCAGTGACTTTGTCTCCTGATCTGAAGCCTGAATCTCTAATTTTCAGTCTTACTGCACTTCTACGGTTTTAGATTCACCTGCACGGTAAAGCTTTTAATAAATTTGATGCATTTTGATAACGGTGTGATTAAGGTCTCAGTTTTGTGTGGCAGATTGTTCCTGTTTTGTTAAACCTGCCATAAATCAAACAACATCCATGTTAAACCCGTTTTTTCTTCAGATACAGATCTGCTGGCGATGCATGAAACATTCTCCAAACAGACTAAAAGCAATACGACATAAAACTAGCAACATCATAGCTGTGCATCCACCATCTGTGGCCAATCAGGACGTTTGAAGGAATGCTCTAACACTCCTCTTCTCAAAGGAGAGACTTCATTAACTTACCGATGTTAGTGAAACAGAAAATAACGAGAACATGATATCATGACATCAGCTGAATATATTTATGATGGCCATCTTTTCCCTTCTTTTTGATCTAACTGATTGTTAGGAACACTTGATATCCATCAGATCTCTGTGAAAGAAATGTAAATCACATGAAGAAAGTCAATGCTCACATTTCTACTTCTCATTTTCTCTGTTTTCAGCTGCCTCGCTATGTTTTTAGTCAACTTCTTTCTGTATCATAACTCATTACCTCCCTGTCTCACTCTGACTGCAACTGCCTCAAATCCAACATCTCACTGGCACTTTTCCCCTGTCTCCTGCATTTAAAGCAGCAGGCCAGATGTAATTCATATCCAGAGTTTATCTTACCGCGGCTTTGAGAAGTCTGGTTCTCCAAATGACTAAGATGCAGGGTTTAAGAGATTACGTCAAAAGTTAGGGAAGAGACACCTTGAAGAGTGAAAGAAGCAGGACAGGAGGAAAAGACTTCCTGTACCTATGATATTTACTATTTAGGTGATTAAATAAGTCCACTAGAAACATGCATTATGGCTATAAGAGTAACTATTTTATTGTTTTTTATTGCCTCATTAGGTTGCATGTTATTACGTCTTAAAACTTTATATCAATGTTGTTAAAAATCCTTTTATGAAATGTACATTTGGACAATATATCTATTAACATCGTTCTCAGTTTTCAAAAATTCTTGAGAAATGGTTTGCTAGGAAGTTACAGGATTTTTTAGAGAAATATAAAATAATTAACGAAAAACAATATGGATTCAGGCCACAGAGATCGACAAGTTTAGCATTGATAGAGTTAATAGAAAAAATTACAGCCGCAACAGATCGCAATGAATATACAGTAGGTGTGTTTGTTGACATACGGAAAGCATTCGATAGTGTAAATCATAACCTATTATTATCAAAACTACTTCATAGTGGTATAAGGGGTCCAACACACAATTGGCTTACAAGCTACCTAATGGATAGACAAGCCCTGGGGCATACACAGGCACCACCGTCCCTCCAACAACCACCAACAGGCAAGGAGAGTGAAGTGTCTTGCTCAAAGACACAATGACTGACACAAATTGAGCCTGGGTTTGAACCTGCAGCCCACTGGTTACAAGGCTTACTCCTAACCCCTGAGCCTCCTGAGCCACCATCACCCCACTAAACATGAAAAATGTTTTAGTTAGATTTATTGTTAATGTTTGTCATTATTCAGAATCTCATGTTATTTTTAAATTTTAATTCTTTCATATTTTCAATTTGTTGCTCATTTAGTAGATTACAAAATTAAATTTCTTTTTTGTTTTTTATTTCCGAATAATCATGATTGCATTTCAGGGTTTGACCTGTTCAAGTGACCAATAAAGAATCCCAAAACTCTAATTTCCTAGAAAATTAGAGGTGATTAGTTCCTGTTCCAATTTTAAGTTGAATAATCATTTTGGTTTTCAGACATTTTGAAGATTATAAAATGGTTAAAGAAATAAATCACATAATGGAGGTTGTTGGTTAAATAAATGCTGTGTTTTAACAAGTTGCAGAGACGTTATGACAATGTTTAGGCTTATCTAATGTGCCACCCTATACAGCATCCATCAGTAGAATAGTCAGGTGCCTGTTCTATGCAAGCCACAGGTGAATAAAAAAACATTTTAGTAAACATCAGAGTGACTAATGGAAGTCAGGAGGGTGATTATGATTCATCTTTTAACTCTGAAACCCAAATCCTCTTTAGTGCACCAAAAGACACACTGACTTCAGCTGAAAAATGTTTTTGGGCTAAAAAATGACAAGAAACTGGTGATAACTTCCATCATGCACTGAGTTCATCCAAGAACCTGCATGACCTGAAATAAACCACAGCTCTGTTATGAAGGACTGAATCAAACGAATCAAAGTTCAAAGATGTGTCTAGGCTAAAGGTGACATTCACTGCCTAGCCCAAAAAAAAGTCACCACCTGGATTTAACTAAGCAAACAGTTAGGAGTCTCCTATTAGATAATTACTGCATGGGTGATTATCTTTCAGCTGCAACAAGTTATTTAACCCCAACTGGTGCAATGAGCTGCTTCTCATCTCTTAAACAACCACATGGAAAGACACATCTGGTGGTGGTGGAAAAGATGTTAGTCTGTTTGAGAAGGGTCACATCATTGGCATGTATCAAGCAGAGAAAACATCTAAGGAGATTACAGAAACGACTAAAACTGGGTTCAGAACTGTCCAATGCATTATTAAAAACTGGTCTGATGAGTCCAGATGGAGCCTGTTCCAGAGTGATGGGTGCATCAGGGTAAGAAGAGAGGTAGATGAAGTGATGCACCCATCATGCCTAGTGCCTACTGTACAAGCCTGTGGGGGCAGGGCTATGATCTGGGGTTGCTGCAGTTGGTCAGGTCTAGGTTCAGCAACAGGATGTGCTCCAAGAATGAGGTCAGCTTCTGTGAGCCTGTCGGAGAGCCCTTGTGCCAACGCAGGATGGCATTGCGTGTCTCCATACCCACGCAGATGGAGAAGTATAAACTAGGCTCCACGCGCACAAACAATGTTTCAAACAAATGTAAGATACGCAAGGCAGCCATTATAAACACACGTACGTGTAATGGCCCTAAAGGTTTCATTGGACCTAAACAGGGTCAGGACACCCACAGCCAGATGCATTAAAGCAGCTTCAGAACAAAAGTGAGTCCTTTCTGTGTGGGCTTAATTTTTAAATCTGTGACATTAGAGCTGCCAAAAAGACTCCAATTGTGTCTCATCTGTCCAAAGGACATCCTCCCAGAAGCTTTGTGGCTTGTCAACCTTCATTTTTGAGACACCAGTCTTGCTTTTGATGAGTTGCTTGTTTTTATGGTTTGCTTTTTGTGATTTCCAAGAATTTCCTAGTCTGGTCTGGGTTTCTTTCTTTGACAGAACTGTTTTATTCATGTCTGTGTATTTAATGAATGTGTGATTGTATGGTCGAACTGAACTCAGAAACACATCCTCTAATAATGATATTCAGCCATCACGGTGTTTCCCTGCTTTAAGGGACTTTTGCTTTTTACTGCCATTGCTTTAAACAACAATGTTCATCTGCTGCAGAACTCTCCAAAGATCCTGCTGTCTGAAGTTTAGAAATATAAAACATATTTACAAGACAAACTTCATAATTTCAGACAATAAAAGTCTTTTCAAAAGGCAGATAGAATTTATCATGGTGGTGTATCACGATAGACGGCTGTCCCAAGACTAAACGATGAACAAAAGGTGGGTCTGGTGTGTCTCACATTGTATGTACATTTGAAACACGCTAAGCCACCAGAACTTCATGCTTCTTCACGTCCTCTCAGTTATAACTCTCACATGATGCATGAGAGTTGGTGGCAAAGCGTGAAAAACTACAAACAACTGGTGTTTCATGTAAGTGTAAAACATCTTGCAGAACTCAGCCCGGAGCCTTGGACCAACCTATGCATCAAAGAGGAGAGGGGAATTACCCCGACACACCCGTTTACACACACACACACACAAACACACAAACACACACACACACACACACACACGCGCGCGCGCGCACGCATTCAAGCAAAGACAGACACAGGTCTAATGAGTCCCAGCTGTGCAGGGTTGCGTGATACAACAAGACAATTAATGTGGAAAGGAGGATGAAGATGTAGACCCACTAAAAGGAGAGAGCCTGAAGAAAAGAGCTAAGCAAATCTGCCTAAAAGCAGCAGCAAACAACACAATACCTGTACATTCAAACATAATTTTTATATTTATCGTCTAAAAATAGCAGCTGAAGCATAATAGCTTAATCAGTTATGACAAGCTCCCTACTAGCAAAACAAGAAACACACTTTCAGGATAATCTTGCTCATTTAACATATCTAGAGATGCTTAGAACAAAACAAAATTGAAAATGACACAAACATTATTTTTCATAAATGATGCTTCAGACTTTACGATGGTGATTTACATAAATCCCAAAAGGTAAGGAAGCTCAAATCAGATGACTTAATAATTGCAAAGCACCTCTGCCCCAAAATACAAATAACTACATTTATGAACAAGACTTCACAGAGACCAAAAAATTCCATCAAGCACCAGGGTTTGAGCTTCTCGATTCATGCAGTCAGAAGACTTTTGGCGGACGGCTTGATATCAAGAAGGGCAGCAAAGAAGCCACTTCAGTCCACCGATAGTCTACTAAAGCTCCCAGGACTGCTGAGGATTGGGGTAAAGCACATTTTTCTTCATGAATACCCTTTCTGGTTGTTTTTGTAAGAATTGTGTGGGGAAGGAAAGGTGAACTCCCCCTTCCTGCATCCTAAGAACATTCATGTGTGGGGTTATCTCTCAGCCAAGGGAATGGACTCACTCACAGTTTAGCCTCAGAACACAGCCATGAAAAAGAATGGTACCTAACAATCGTCCTAGAGGAACTCCTCAAAACTATCCAAGAACAGATTGATTATAACTCCAAGAATCAATTATGCAAGGATGGGTTTCCATCAGTCAGGATTTGGGGCAAAAGCTGATTGACAACATTTCTGGATGAACAATAGAAGAACGATGAAGACCAACACTACAAATATTGACAATAACAGCCTTTAAAACTCAAAAATACTTGAACTTATACATCAAAAATCACAGAAACACCTGAAAAAAGATCTAAAGCACTGATGCAGCAAACTAATTCCGTTTTCAAGGCTTGAAAAATCTTGATTCAATATGAAAGGTAGAATATTACATTGATTTCAGTGAGTCTGACTCATGTAAGGTGCTGGAGTCATAAATCTACATTTGATATGTTAATGAGTTGTATTCTGGTGTTCTTAAGTTAAATCTAAACCAAAATAAAATGAAACACTATGTGTCACTACTCATGTCTGTAAACCAACTCTTTCCCCATCCATCTATCAAACAAACAAACCCAATTCTTGTAAGAATGTCGTCTGGGCCTCCTTCCAGACTGGGCTGGAAATAACAAAAATAATAATTCAGTCTCTGCAGAGTAACAGAAATGTGTCAGGGTGAGCACATTATTCTCACTGAGAAGAATGTGAGTGCTGGCAAACAGCAAAACCTGAGAATGAAGATCTTGAACGGCACCATTGTATCACTGATGCTGCGAGACATGCATGTGTTTAGTGATGAGTTTAAATGTAAAAGTTGCCAGATGAAGGGGTGTCATGTCGGAAGGTACGTGTTTCACCCACGACATGTAGAATCAAACACAGACCACTGACTGAAAGGAAATCAAGATATTTATTAAAGACACCAAAATAAAGCGCTGCTCCAAACGGGTGGCAGGATTGTCCAGAAGCTCTGTAAAACAGAACGGGTAAGTCTCTGGTTTTTGTGAGGGAGAGAAGAGGATGGTTGGCTGGCTTACTGTCTCCAGGAACGGTGTGAGAGCTCGGGGGGGGAAGTTGTCAGGCTGGGGGTTGTGGTAGTGGACACGGAGAAGAGCAGGATGGTCCAGGGACAGGCAAGCGGTAGAGAGCGGGCAGCCAGGGAAGGAGTAGGGTAACTGGACTGGAGCGTGAGATCCAAGGAGGTTATGGCAGCTGAGTTGCAAATGACTGAAAACACCTGGGGTGGCAAAAACACAAGGAATTACTGGCTTGAGACACACTAGAAACATGTACAAAAACACTGGAGGCTTCAAGTGGTTCGACCTACCCAAACATGAGTAATCATCCGGCACTGAGGTGTGTCCAGCTGCTCCTTAAATGCCCTGGCTGGATAATTGGTGATTTGTCTCAGCTGGTCCTGCTCTCTACACGCTCACCTGAGGAACACTAGGAGAGGAGATCAATTAGCCATGACAAGGGGACTTTGTCCTGAACTTGCCTGACTGATATATTCATATTTGTCCCCTGAGGATTATGGCTGAATGCATCATTGTTGGTCCTAGGGACAAATTTACATACTAAGTGAGCTGCGTGACTTTTTTGAACAAGTATTGTGCTCTCATGTGCGTGTTTCTTACTTTTTTTAAAATTCAGGCACAAAAACATTTAACAAAGTGTTGCACTGCACCTGTCTGTGAAACACTTGCCCATTTTTCACCTCAGACTCTGTAAAACAAACAAATAATGCAATAATCACCTCCCCACAAACATTTTAAGAGGTGAATTCAGCCTCTCGAGAACCACAACAGCTGGTCAAAACTGGTCTAAACAAAGTTTCACACACAGGCACACATGCACATGTTAAAGCAAGCAGCAGGGAGGCACATAAACATATAGATTGTGTGCCTTTTTGTTTTTTTTTTACCACACATGGACACACATAAACACACTCAGAAGATACAGTCGTGCTTTCAGATATGGCCGCCTGCCCCACACTCAGCGAGCTAATAAAGCCTTTGGGTGGCGGCCCAGAACGAGGCTGTATCTGTGCAGAGTAAACAGACCTTTAAAAACGATAACAAGTCACTGGTGAAATATTCTGATCTGGCAGCAGTGCTATTAGAAGTTAATATTAGTAGGTGACTTTATGGGGTCTGGAGGGTAAATGTGTCTGCTTTTGGACCAGAAGAAAGGAGCAGACAGAAGAAAATACATTGCGTTAATCGTAAAAAAGATACACATAAAGGGTTTTTGGTCCAGTTTATTTTACATTTGATGTGCGTAAGATATAAAGCTTTTAACTTGCAAGACTACTGCTTGGTAAAAACATATTTATCAGTGAATATATCTTATTGAAGCCTGAACTGAACTAAAAAATCTACTAAATAAAAAAATAAGTTCTATAATAAAACTTACATATAGTGTTACCTCAATACTATATAATAATCATCATCATCATCATCATAATGACAAGAATAGGACAAGTGACCATATTTGACCATTTGTGCAGAATTGATTTATCAGAATTTTTTTTTAAAATGAGAAAAAAATTAAAAAGAGTAAAAACTATAAAATAAACCAAAGTTAAATAGTTAAAATTTTAAATTATATTCATCCATCAATTTTCTCCCGCTTATCCGGAGTCGGGTCGCGGGAGCAGCAGCCTAAGGAGGGAGATCCAGACTTCCCTCTCCCCAGCCACCTGGGCCAGCTCCTCTGGGGGGATCCCAAGGTGTTCCCAGGCCAGCCGAGAAACATAGTCCCTCCAGCGTGTCCTGGGTCTTCCCTTGGGTCTCCTCCCGGTTGGACGTGCCCAGAAAACCTCACCAGGGAGGCATCCAGGAGGCATCCTGACTAGATGCCCGAGCCACCTTAACTAGCTCCTCTCAATGTGGAGGAGCAGCGGGTCTACTCCGAGCCCCTCCCGGATGACTGAGCTTCTCACCCTATCTCTAAGGGAGAATCCAGACACCCTGCGGAGAAAACTCATTTTGGCTGCTTGTATCCGTGATCTCATTCTATCGGTCACTACCCAAAGCTCATGACCATAGGTGAGAGTAGGAAAGTATCGACCGGTAAACCGAGAGCTTTGCCTTCTGGCTCAGCTCTCTCTAAAATATATATATATATTAAAAAACAATATTTCAGTGAGTTCGTTTTAAAAGTTTAATAATAATATTATTACTAATTATGTATAATTAATATCTTACATAAAATGTTATTGCCCCAAATAGCTGGTTTAGTTCAATAATGTGATCCTTCTGCAGCATATTATCGTTATTTAATCTGATGCACAACTAATTCACATTGGATTTTAAAAGTTTTTGACAAATTCAGTGAAAAACATAATATGAATCTTATGGAAAAAATGGATTTAGTTTATGGGCTAAATACTAATATTTTATTTAATTGTATTGTTTGTCTAGATGTACAGGCAGGTTAGCTCTAGCTAACACAGATTTGCTGGACTTGAGTTATTGGAGTTTTTCTACACTCTAAACCCATTCTGAGAGTCTTTAGGTCTTTTTTGTGCAGCACAAGAGGTGAAAACATGAATTTTCAATTTTTTTTGCATGCCAATAAGCTCCATATACTTTTGTTACATTCACCCTCTTAACGCTTGATTTTATAAACAAGTAAAAGGTTAAGTCTCACGTAAGGTCAGAGAGATAACCCCATATTCAGGTCACTCCGTCTCATCACAGACAAGGTGGAAATAAAAAAAAAATGTTCACACTGACAAACATTAAAGTAAAAAACACATTTGGTATTCAAAGAATGAATTAGGAAAACAGGCGAGCGGCTCAGCTAGTGAGGTGGAAAAGTAAAAAATCAGCATAAACTCCAGAGACTTAAAGACGTAGCCACAAAACTCTGGCCCCAAATCGGTTCAAAACAAACAATAACTGTTGATCTTTGGAGGTTAGAAAAAATATCAGCCATCGATTCAATTTAATGCAGGGCAGTAAAATTAAAACGTCCATCCAGAAGTATTGCTGTCTTTGTCCTGACCCGAGAGAGCGCTGCCAGTATTAATACAAGTCTTACAACACACAATAATGTTATTTCATCTGGATATGGAGTATCTGTGAGTGTCTGAGTGTTTGCATGTGTAACGTTACATCCAGAAAAAATGACCACAAAAAGCCAAGTTTTAAAACAACACTCACACACAATGGAATGCGTAGTATGTTTGTTTTATTTTGTCTAATTTCAGACCCCCAGTACGAGAACTGACAGACCCGTGAAACAGGAGCTGAACAAAGGCCAGACGTTACCGGGAACACGACCAAAAAGTGCTCATTCACACCTCGGCCAGCCCGTGCCAAGGTGTACATCATGTGTCACTTTCACAGCTTTCTTGAAACCATCTTTCAGCAGAGCTCAGGGAGCAGTGAACCCAGGCCAGGGCCTACAGGAGGTCATTTTTTGGGTTTATGCTTGTGATAACATTTACACAAGCTGCAAAATTTAAACAGCCATAAATCAGCAAGTTCCTAGAAAAATAAATACACCTCCATGTCCTATAGGCGCTAATTATATTGATCAAGAGTTCATTTTTCTAAAATTTTACATCTAATCTCTTATTATATATATAGTAAGCTGCTTAAGCACACATTTGATTAACTAAAATATAAATACTAGCATCACATAAACATATTGAGTTCAAGTTGGTTGCAGGGTTTATTTTTATTTGCTTGTCAGCCTAATTGTTCAAAAAGACCATGATCTGATTTATTTCAGTCTTTGTTTTTATTCCAAAATTCTAAAAAGGCAAATAAGTGTGATTCCCCTGTAGTTGGATCATTTAAAATGATAATTGACCGGCACTTGTATAGCGCCTTTCTGAGTCAAAAGACTCCAAAGTGCTTTACACTACAGTGGTGGTGATGAGCTTCATGTAGCCACAGCTGCCCTGGAGCACACTGACAGAGGCGAGGCGCCACCAGACCCTCCGACCACCACCAGCAAGCAAGATGGGTGAGCTGTCTTGCCCAAGAACACAATGACTGACATGACTCCTGGGTTCGAACCTGCAACTCACAGATGCTTTATACTGATACAGTGTGTGATTTCCTGGTTAGCCCTATGTTAGCTGTGTAGCTTGATGCAGTCTGGAAGCGTGGCGTATAAAAATAGAACCCAAACCTTTATCTTTAGCGATGCAGTGCATCAACACGCCTGTTGGGCAACTCACAAGCCGATATGGCTCAGGGCCGTAAACCTTCCTCCCTTACCACTCTTTTCTCTGGTGTTGGAGGTGGAGAGAAATCCTCTAGACTAGGAAGCATGCTGCCATTTTTCTGTCCGAGCGGCCGGTGTGTGTGTGTGTGTGTGTGTGTGTGTTAGCAGATCGATTCTCCAACAGGGGGTCTGTGTCACTGCCGTAGCACCGCCCTCTCAGACCACCAGGCAACACCTCCTTTTGGTGCATTTTTCAAACAAGTGGGAGGAGTAAGACTCTGGTGGGGGGGTGACTTGCTCTTTAAACATTTTTTTCATAACTAATTAAGTTAATTTTGTGGAAAGGTACACATTTTTATTGCTTTAATATGTTGTACTAAATAGCCTCTTAGATTGACTTAACTTGTAAGCAACAGTTTGATCTGAAATAGCTAAATTCTTTCAGCTAGTTTTAAATACTAATTCAACGATCCAGTGTCTCTTTTGCGAGATTTAATAATAAATCTGTCTAAGTTAGATCTGTTTTTATTTCTTCAGTCAAACAGACACAAGAAAGCACTTATTTTTTGTTTTTCCTGTAAAGCCTAACTTGTGCAGAGCCACTTCAAACTAATTTGATAATACCTATATAATGAAAAAAGCATTTACCAAGGAGAATCAGTTTGATCCATTCAGTGGAAATGAATCAGGCTCAGATTAGGTAAAAATTCAAATCAGGCCTTTAGGATTATTTTGACCAAATCCAGATGGATTAAATTACAACAAAATAATTGCCTCATCATGAAAGAAAGCCGTGAAATTACGAAGAATCTTTTCACATTTTAAACGTGTATTGTTTCGTTTCAGAGTATCTTCTCTGTTATAGATTGATGCAGCTGGAGGTTAAAATGACACTCTGGGCCAAAAGTCCAGGTAAATGGTGATTATAATTTAATTCCCATTAAACACTCATATTATGTCAAACTGTACTCTCAAAATATTTTTCAATAATTAACCAGTGTTTCTCAGTGAGGCAAGAAGCTGTTCTATCCTTTCTAAGAACTACACAAACAGCGCTGATTTGGTCTGAACTACGTGAACCGCCGCCGCAGACGAGAAATCATCGGTGCTTTTCCACATCCAAACAGACAGGCAGGTAATTTCAGACTGGAGGATAACAAATTGGCCTTTTTCACCCACTCAAGTCAATCAGGACAGACGCAGACAGAGAGGGGGGGTAAACACTGAACAACACAGAAGAGAAAGGAATGACAACTCCGATTTTAAACAGAGACTGCGGTGGAGGCTAATCACATGACATGGCTAATCACAAACAGTGAAGGAAAACTTAAAAGAGGACATGTAAAACGACTCTTCGGTCTCCCACTGGTGGTCCGTGTTCTCGCTGTTACCACTCTTGATTTAATTGTCTGGGTAGGAGTCAGATCAGAGCAACAGTTCAGCAGTAGGCTTCTATCAAACCTGAGAAACAATAACAAATAAAAAATTAAAATGATGAGAGAGAAAGGAAGGAGAAAAACCAAAGGAATGAAATTTTAAAAAAGGCAGGAAAGGAGGCCCTCAAAGGCATGCACTGTGGAAATAATGAAGTCCAAGTGCAGAAACATGACGAGGAAGGATGAAGAGGAGAAGCAGAAACAACTGGTGGTCTATTTTCATGTCCTCGGCTATATTTAATTACACAAGTAGGAGTGAGCTGAGTAGATCAGCAGTAGGAGTAGCAGGCCTTCATCAAAGCTGCAGTCACTGCTCATTAGAATATTATTACAGAACAGGACAAGTCAGCCAGTGGGCTGATTACTGAGCCAATGAGTCCAATGAGAGGCCTCATTTCACTGGAATGTTCGGAGGCTGAAATGGAGAACAGGGATAAACACAGAAATACCTTTTATAGACAAGGTGTTTTAAGTAAGGTTTTAGGAAAACCCAGAAGATTGGATGGATCAAACCTTCTTTATTAAAAGTTTTTCTAATAATCGCTTGTTCGCAGATTCCATTGTTTTTCATCTCCTTTAATCAAAACAAAAGAAAATCTGTGAAACATGCATTTAATTATAAACCATGAGTCACATAAACTGAAACAGGTCAAAATGAATTTACTTTAAAGCCATACTATGCAACTTTTTCATATGTTTAAATCATTTTCTTGAGCCAGTATGTGCTAAAATGACTCTTTACATGGTTAATGAAATGTCACTCAGACTCCCACCGCCCTCTGTGGCCAGAATACCGCACTTGCAACTTCAGGGTAGCGGTACAGTCTATGCTTCCAGCATGTTTCCTGCATGTTTTAGATCATGAACACAGCTGATTTGTTTGATTTAGTGATGAACCGCTCCTGTAGACACTAATGAAGGCTGAGGAGACATCTCAGCAGTTAGATTAAGGTGTTAAAAAGTTTCACTTTTGCTTTCACCAACAGCCACTAGGGGGTGCTAAAAGCAAGCCAAAACTGCCAAGGGTGCCTTTAAAATCTGATTACTATAATAAAGGTTTAATTCTTGTTTGGGGTGAGTTAAACCAGTAGGGGAAACCTGATACAACATTCAGGATATATACATAAATTAAATTCACCTTCGTATCTTTAGAAACAAAAGCTTGGACCATTTTAAGTTTATAAATATAGCAAGCTAACATGGAAAAACATTTACACTTAGCTCCTAGTGAAATGGTAGAGTGAATTGAAATGGTAAGGTCCTCAATCCAATTTATACCAGACCGGGGCCCGCCCAGTAGACAGGCGTACGCTGAAAGCTCTTCAGTGATTGGTGGTTAATCAGAGAATTAACCCAATAGCGATATCCTTAAAGGGCGATGCCTATACGAAATAGAAATGAAGAAGTTTAAGGTGACATTTCAGCAGTTAAATTAAGGTGTTAAAAACATGAGTGCACAGCGAGGGGGAGAGTACAACGGTTTTGTTTTTACAACAGTGAATTAAAATGGACACTAGGGGGTATTAAAGCACGCCAAATCTAGCGTTCCTTTAAAGGTTAGGTTGAAATATGATCAGTCACACTGAGTAAATACAATAGTCTTCTACCCCTATTTCCTGCATAGCTGCCGATAGAAAATAGGTGGGGAAACGCTCAGGTCAGAAAAAGCCCTACACAGATCTACGTCACACTGTAAATTAGCATTCATGGACTCACCCATCCTGGTTCTCGACCGGGAAGGCTGTTGTTGGTTTAGCGTCCAGGAGAGAGCAGAGCATGTCTCGGCTAGCTGAAGCTAAGTGTTAGCGTTAGCAACTGCACAACATGGCAGAACTCTTTCAGGCTTGTGTTATTTGTGGAGATAAAACTTCAACATTGCAAAGCAAATGGAGGCAGTGGAAGAGTTGCTTTGCTGTTGGTCAATCAGAGGAAAGATGTTAACATATCATGAGTAAGACTCCAAATACTGCTGTTTTCTGCCCTCCTCTTCTCCGGCTAACTTCTACTTCCTGAAGTAGGAGCGTGGCTTTTTTTTTAAACAACTCACAAGGCCAAAAGAACCAAGTGATGCAACTCACAAGGCATTCATTCACACTAGAAACCACAGCAAATATATTGAAATAACAAGTGTATGCCCTCTTTAAAACAAAGAGTAAAAAATATCAAAACCAAATCCAATTTTGTGAAAATAATTTCATCTCCATTAACCCATTACTGTATCCGGTTATGCTAAAAGTCCTGCCAAATACAATTACAAGTTGTTTTGTTAGTTGATTTCTACATTTGAGAGGATTCTGTTCAATAATTTAAATATTTGAGCAGAATTTATAAAACTAATATAGTTTAAACTTCATGAACAAAGGCATGGATGGAGGATTCATTTGATGATGCAGTTTTAACAAGAATCTCTAGCAGATTTTTCATTTTACTGTGAATTATAATTTGCTTTGCTGTGGTTCCAAATGGACTTTTTAGGGTTTTGCTGCTGGTTATAAACTTTACTCCAGTGCCACGATGCTGTTTATAGTTGAAGTCTTTACCTGATAGATCTATTCAAACAGGAAGTCATGAGAACTTGCCCAAATACATATTTTGCAAGGATTGTGTCTTTTGAAAATTCTTTCAATTCTTAAAGAAACATAATAAAAAGCAAAAATGTCTTTTTAAACAAGATGAGGATTTTAAAACTGTAGCCTTAAGAGTGAAACCCTACCTTCCATTACTGTACTGTACTGTATGAGGCAGCGGTGTGTGTGTGTGTGTGTGTGTGTGTGTGTGTGTGTGTGTGTGTGTGTGTGTGTGTGCGCTTGCACAAAGTCTTGGAGCTATTTCATTAGTGGTTGTTTGTGGGAGAACACATAAATAATGGAAGCAGGAGAAAAATGAAGAAAGCAAGTGAACAGGTGGCAGCCTTCATCTGGACCACAGCTGTACCCAGCATGTCTTAATTTTCCCTTGACCAAAAGACACACACACGCACACACACACACACACACACACACACACACACACACACACACACACACACACACACACACACAGTTGAGGCAACATGAATCAGACGCAGAGACCCTTAAGGCCCTGGCTTAAGGGACTTAATGCTGCTGAAAATGCAGCCGTAGATTAAAAAAACATGCAAACCTGAAAATATCTGATTTTTCTTTTCAGTAAATGACCTTTAATTTGGTACATTTTCTTTTATTTGGTCTTTTTTTCCCCAGTGAGACGTAATAAACAGCTGGCAGCTCCGTTCTGTACTGTGGTCCCATTGTGTGTGTTTGTGTAGATGTACATGTGGAGGGGACAGTGGGGTGCTTGCCCTTCGGGGCGTAGTTAAGGTCCTTTAGAGCTCCAGCTTTTTTCCCTCTCATTTCACTTTGATTCCTGGAACACTTAACAATGTACATGCATGAGAACACACACACATGCACGCACGCGCGCACACACACATACACGCACGCGCACACACACATACAGAGTTAACTAGACATGGATGCTTTACAAACAGAAAGTTGGGCAACAGCTCAAATGCTGTGTTCAATTAGACCACAGGAACCCCCCACCTCTTCTCTCACTAATCTCTATGATATGAAGGTCACTTTGATTTTTAGAATTAAGATGAAATCAGAGGACAACACATTCACAATAAAATGTTCAAATAAATTATGCTGAAAAGTCCTCTCTGATGGAAACACATGCCGACGGTTCACAAGTGCTGCCAAAGATATGTTTTTACATCAGAGCACATCAAACATGCTTTTAGTCAGGACTAGATCAACATGTCTGAGTGCCTAAAGTTATTTTAAATTAAGACAAAAAAACAAATGCAGGACATATTACAAAACATGGGGTGAGGTAAAAGATTAATGCCTAAGTTGTTAGAATCATTTTGTTTCCTGAGCTGACTCAGATGAATTTAAAAAAGCATGAACTTTATACCTATAATCATATTTTCATTCAAATCCAACATTTTGTAAACCTTTAGTTTCCCCAAAATAAATTATATTATTAAGTATAAGTATAATAAGCTATTAACCCTTAACTCGTACTTGGGATAATTCATTTTACATCTTACTGAACCCAACTTAAAATAAACTATTAAACAAAAAAATGGATTTGAATGAAAAGTTACTATATATTATTACTTTAATATCAATTTTTTTTACATTAATAATAACTTAATTAAACATGTTTTCCTAGTAAACGTTAAAGGTTAATGTTCAGTATCTTATGCAACAACAAAGAGAAATGGACCTTTCTCAGTAAAATTTGCTCTGGGAGCTCCAGGAAAGTCCCGGACACACAGACAGTCTGGCTCTTTTCAATTATCGCCTCTTAAGTTTGGCTTGATGCTCCTTTGCTGCTCCTCTGTTTTATGTGATGGTACAGATGGAAACCTGGAGTTTCAATATAGTCACAGAGCTGAATCAGAGAGTATGAAGTTGGAGGGGCTTTAACTAATGATGCTGCAACACCAGATTAATGAAATTTAGTCCACAGCTAAATCAAAGTCCAACATATTTAATCTAATCAGTCTGAGATTGGACCAATCCACCTTATTCCTAGCCCCCAAGATCCTTTGCGTGAAACATGCGACCTTCCGGTACAGAGACCATAGCTGGATGATGCCATCCGTTCGTGCTAATCTACTTTTTATGATCTTTTTAGAGATGTAAAATATGTGTGAACACCAGCTGTCACAGCTCAAACAGGACACCATTATAATCAGAGGGATGGGAGGACAGTGTGAAAATCTGGTCAAAGATAACACACAGTATCATTTTAGCTACTTCCTTAACTCTGTCGCATCCTACGGCAAGGCAATGAACAATGTTAAAAGCTCCGAGGCTTATCAGTACCTACATAGTAATAAGGTTGGTTGTGTTTGTTGAAAGAGGTGGGACACCAACACAATCTCAGTTATTTAAAGGTTGAATATGGAACAATTTAATGAAATGCTATTTTTTAAAGAAATAACACCACAGGGGGGCGTTTAGAGGTGTGCAGTATGAAGGTGCAGTATTTCCTTTAAAAGCTATATTTTAATTAAAAAATAATCAAATATTTGTTTTGACGGCACGACACTGGGTTTGTGTTTACATCTACCAGCCAGCAGAATTGTGGGTTTCTAGATACGGTAAACAGTCCGGTCGACACAGCGAGGCTGGCAGTATGGAAAATGGCGGACTCAGCAAGTCAAGCAGCTCCTTCTGAACCCAGAAGATGTCGTTATCCTTCTCAGAAGAGGAGCGACCATAAAAGATCTAAACCCAGAGTGAGTTTAGGTAAAGCCAACAGATGGACCCAAATAAAAAATGTTCACGGCATCAAAACACACGTGGAAATGGTGAATTTTCTCATGGATAGGTATAAGCTGTTGTTGCAACTACAACCTCCACACACTAGATGTCGCTTTGGTGTTTGTGTTCCATATTCAACCTTTAAAGGGATATTCCACCCAAAATTGAAATTTTGTCTGTTGACATATTTCCCATAAGTGGGAAAAAGCATTTTGTAACCAGTGCAGTAATTCTCCTGATTTGGCAGCAGTTCGTCTGCTAAAGGTTGAATATGGAACACAAACACCAAAGCGACATCTAGTGTGTGGAGGTTGTAGTTGCAACAACAGCTTATACCTATCCATGAGAAAATTCACCATTTCCACGTGTGTTTTGATGCCGTGAACATTTTTTATTTGGGTCCATCTGTTGGCTTTACCTAAACTCACTCTGGGTTTAGATCTTTTATGGTCGCTCCTCTTCTGAGAAGGATAATGACATATTATTTAGCTTAGCATAAACAATGGAAGTGAATGGCAGGTACTAGCATGCTAGTACCTGCCATTCACTTCCATTACTAGCATGTTAGTACCTGTCATTCACTTCCATTGTTTATTGCTAACTAACTAAAGCAGACGAACTGCTGCCAAATCAGGAGAATTACTGCACTGGTTACAAAATGCTTTTTCCCACTTATGGGAAATATGTCAACAGACAAAATTTCAATTTTGGGTGGAACATCCCTTAAGTAAATGTAACAGGATTATGTGTGCATCCTAATTCCAATAAATTATTATTTTAATGCCATAATTGATCTCAGCAGGACATGAGATGTAAACTGGTTAAAAGTTTATCAATTAAGGTTTTTTTAAAAGTGGTTGATTCTGATGATGTTCAGGAATCAGGGCTACAAGTCACATCCAGTAGTTCTTACTTTACTGTTGCATGTTCAAGTACTATTTAATGGTACTCCATATTATCAGCAAGATAAGATGTTTACCTCTACTTTAGTTTTCTGGTAAAGTTTCCCTTTTAAATGTCAGTCAAATACCCATTGTGTTTTGAACAGGTTTATTAGAGAATGTTTGTTTTAGGCAGAAAATATAATGCAAAAACTCTGAATGCATTTAACCCCTGTGAGTTAAAAATCTCACACAATCATGATCTTTTCAAATCTACTCCATCTAACAGTCAGAATTACAAGTCATATACCTGTGTTTAAACAAAAATATGAGCCAGTGTAGCTCTATAAGCTTTGGAGGGATTGTTGTTAGTGTAGGGAGGATGTGGAGGGAGCTAGAGCTGTCCATATTCTGTCTAAGTAGGATGCAAAGTTTAAGAATCTGAAAAGAATTCTTGCTTGAGGAAAAATCTGGATAATCCTTTCATGTTTGTGAGGAGTTGTTGCAGCGTCTTCAGATGTGTAAACAATTTTGCAACATATGTGTTGTATTTTGGTGTAACAAAGTGAGGCAGAGCGTCTTCTGGAACGCTTCTGAAAATTCCTTTCCCATTCTTCATAGACTTTTGTCTACTTCTCTTTTTTTATAATTTTTAATCTTACTTTTCCACATTCTTCACGGTTTGTTAGGATTCCGTGTCTTGAACTGTGGTTTCCCTTTTGTCACGATGGTTATTTGACTGAAGGCTTGTATTGCTCATATTCTGAATTCTTTAAATACCATGTTTATATTTGAAGTTTTAGAAAAATCACTGCATTTTCCTTGTTCTAAAGAGAAAAAAAATGCTGTTTTTTAAGTCAGTTTGGCACGGTAAATCTGTTCCCTACTGTGTGAATTTAAGAGGTAGAAATCACGTGTGATGAAATGTTTATATAAACAGCAGAAATTGTTACTGATAGGACTGCAGGAGTGGCCAAACGTTTTGAGAATGAAAAAAATATTAGTTACAATTTACATAAATTTTAGAATTTTGTGAACATCGATTAAATTAGTTGTTTGTGAAGTTGTTCTGCCATGAAAATAAACAAAACCATTTTCCAAATTTTTTTGTGAAGAAGACTTCAGGACACCCAAAAAGTCCAGCATTCCATCTGGGAAATCCAATCCAATCCGATTTTATTTCTATAGCACTTTCTACACAACACTGTCGACCAAAGTGCTGTACAATAAAAGTATAACAAACATTAATAAAACATTAAAAACACATCACAGTAAAACATATCCTAAAAAAAAAAAAGAAATTTAAAAACAAGAGCAGATGTACAACAATCAGGACGTGTTAAACGCGAGTGCATAGAAGTGCGTCTTAAGAAGAGTTTTAAAAACTCCGAGCAAGCAGGCTTGCCTAATATTGCTAGGCAGCTGATTCCACAGGCTCGGAGCCGCCACAGCAAAAGACCTATCACCTCTCCGCCTCAACCTTGCCTTCGGAACAACCAACTTCTGCTGGTCATGACTTGTGTGGAGAAACTTGCTTTAAAAAAGAGCCATGAATAAAGAATGGTACCAAAACATCCTCCTAGAGGAACTCCTCCTAACCGTCTAAGAACATTTTGGTGATGAACAATAACTTTTACATAATGGTGGAGCACTGCGCCATTAAGGCTAACTTGATAACGAAGTGTCTCAGGGAACAAAACGTAGACAACGCAGCAAATATTGACTCTGAATAAACTTCTTATATTTTTCATTGAAAGCCTTTGAAATCCTTTTCACAACATTTCAGCAAATCATAAAAAAGATGTAACAAAAAGATGTAACAAAGTAGCTAATTTTATGTAAATCAATCCGTGTGACATTCTCAAAATGCTTGGCCAAAACTGTAATTTATGAGTTAGTACACAAATACGAAAACACTTATATGATGAGCATCACTGTTATGAGGTATCTTGTGTCATCTCGTGTGTGAGTAGCATCTGAATCCGGTGACCTCACCAGCGACAAAAACTGGTAGGGATCCAGACTTTTTTTAGTTTTTTTCTTAATCAGTTCCACTGTAAAGTGAAACGCTGTTTATCGGAGAAAGTTATAAATCCAGCGGGGTGAATTCTGGCAAACTCAGCAACTTGTTTATATTGTGAACAGCAGCAGGGAGAACGTAAGCTAACGTTCGTAAGCTAGCTAACACTTAACTTTTGTAAATACTGCTCTCTATGAGCCCCACCTAGGTGCGCTAAATCTTCCCAAGAAATGAACTGGGCTTGAACTAGCTGAAGCCAGGCTAAACATCACAAAAAACAACAAAAAAAAAACAATTTCAGGCACTACTATTATCTTTGTTTAGTACTTGTGTCAGTCAATCAATCAATCAATCAATCAATCAATCAATCAATCAATCAATCAATCAATCAATCAATCAATCAATCAATCAATCAATCAATCAATCAATGTTTATTTATATAGCGCTTTACACAACCTAGAGGGTGACCAAAGTGCTTAACATTTAATATGGAAAGAGAATAAAAATAAAAATCAACAATAAAATAGTTAAGAATCACTGTAAAAACGTAAAAATCAAAGCCAGATAAAACAATTTAGAACGGCTATAAAAGTAATAAAGATCAGAACCTTTTAAAAAGTAATTAAAAGCCACTATAAAAATAATAAAAAATATATCAACATTTTAAGGTGTCAAAAATAGCAAAATTAGACACAGTTTACAACCCTCCAGCATTTTCAAAAGCGTTGCTGACTGTTTACATGCTTTTGCTTTTAACAGAGACCTGGCTGAGTGCAGATGCCCCTGTTGTTCTCACAGAGGCTTCCCCACCAAATTTTAACTTTACTTATTCAACAAGGAGCAGCAAAAGGGGAGGCGGTACTGCCTTCATAAGCTCAGCAACACTTACCGCCAAACCTGTTTCATTTGATCATTTTAGCACCTTTGAATATAATGCACCTGTTTTTGGGAATCTTCAGATTTTATGTGTTACAGTTTATAGACCTCCAAAAAATAACACATCTTTTATAGAAGAATTTTCAGTTTTTATCAAACTTACACAATTCCTATGAACAGATCATTTTAGCTGGTGATTTTAACTTACATGTAGATAACCTTTTAGACCCTTTATCAACTGACTTTTTAAATATTCTTAATTATATGGATTTTAGCCAACATGTCACACAGCCAACTCACAACAGAGGGCACACCCTAGACTTGGTCATCACGAATGACCTGTCCACCCGTGTGCTCTCTGTTGTCGACTTGGCTGTCTCTGACCATTATTGCGTGTTTTTTAATATCACCGGTTTTACCCAGCGGGAGACCTCTGTGAGAACCGTCAGGAAACGTCATCTAACCCCTGAAGTGGCTGCAGGTTTTATTGATATTTTAGAAAAAATACCTCCTATTGCTTTACCTGCCCTCTGATTTTATAGTGAACAATTTTAACAGTAGGCTTCAGTCCACCCTTGACCGTCTGGCTCCACAAAAAATTAAAAAGATACAGCCTAGACTAACAATTCCATGGAGAAATGAAGCTCTCAGATTACAAAAGAGGAACTGCAGGGTGGCAGAGAGAAAATGGAGGAAAAACAAAATCACAATAAACCGTCAGATATACACAGAAACCCTAAAATCATACAACAATGCAGTAAGGAATTCAAGGAACGCATACGTTTCCAAAGTCATCTCAGAAAATAAAAACAATCCCAAAATCCTGTTTTCCATCATTAATAGAGTTTTTAACAATCCCCCTGATGAGTTTCAGAAAACACCCTCAAACTCTCTCTGTGAGGAGTTTGCAGACCACTTCAGAGGGAAGGTACACACAATCAGATGCAACATTTTATCCTCTCACAGTGACATGGTTTTAGTGAAGTCTGAGTGTGTACCGTTACCAGAGGAAACACTGGATAGTTTTGTCCTGGTGGAAGCTGAGACTCTTGATAAAGTTTTCTCCTCAGTGAGGCCCACCACATGTCTTTTAGATCCAGTTCCTACTTCATTTTTTAAGCCATTTTATGAAAATTTTAGAGATGAGATTTTAACCATGATGAACTGCTCTCTTCAGACGGGGGTCTTTCCTGCCGCCTTTAAAGGGGCGGTTTCTTCCTGTTATGGGCTCGACACACTGGAGGCGGCAAACGACTGCGATCAGCAAAACTCAGCGCTATCGTTTTGATAACCTGACACACGGGAGGCGACATGCGACAGCGGCCAGCTGCAAAAGCCAGCGATGCCTCTGTTCCAGGGTGAATAGCGAGTCTTCCGTTGTTTTGATTGGCCGTCAGATTGGAGGGAATTTTGGGTTATTAAAGCAGTTTAGAGTTGAAAAGCGGTAGATATGAAGTCTCATAAGGTTTTGCTAGATTTAAGTGAAGTCTTACTTCTGATTTTACTATATAAACTTATTATATATATATTAACTTTTCCTCCATGTTTGCTCGGAGATGTACTGAGAAGCATCCTGTCCGCTCATTGGTCAGTCAATGAAACCTCCGCTGATTGGTCCTTGTCCGAGTGACAGCGATGAAAAGTTGAAAATTTTCAACTTTCTGGGATTGCATCGCTGGCTCGCCTGTGCACGACACATGCACGAGCGCAAAATTTCATATGCACGTTTTCGCGTTTCGCTTGGAGGGAGACCCGCGATTATCGCTTTGTCGCGCATGTCTCATTGAGAGAGGCAATGTCGCCTCCCGTGTGTTGAGCCCATTTAAAGGGAGTTTTCCTCTCCACTGTCGCTACGTGCTTGCTTAGTATGAGGATTGTTGTAAAGACACTGACGCTAGTCAGTGACTTGATGCAATCTGCTGGGTTCCTCAACTTTTTACTGATTGGCTGAACTGTATTGGAATGTTTACTTTGTGAAGTGCCTTGAGATGACTCTTGTCGTGATTTGGCACTATATAAATAAACTGAATTGAATTGAATTGTTTTTGGGCTTGTGCCTTTAGCCAACATTTTTATGTGGTGGAATTCATCTTTTAATTGTGTATCCAGTTACTAAATGGGAAATTAGAATCTCCTACCACACTGGGAAAAAACAAAATACTTCTAAAAGGTGATGATAGAACTTGTTTCTGCATCTAAAACGATCAAAATGCCAGTAAATCTGGATAAATTGGATCAAATAATAACAGAATGCTAAACCTATATTCTGTTCTGACTTCCCTTTTTTAATAGAAGGCATTCTTATTTTGAACATCTTTAAAATCTAAAAACATCTTCAAAGACAAAATATACCTTTTAATGTCCCACTTTATTTAGAGCCGGGTCTATCTTAGACAGACACATGTGCCTCCTTTCTGTTAACATCTAAGAATAGTGAAGGTAATCTGCCTGAAATCAGTGTTACGGACAGTTTTATCAATATTGATATAATCTCTAACTAAACACGGCTGAAGTGGAAAGTTTCCCCCGTCCAGCCTCCTTCTATTCCTTCACGTCTCACTTTCCACTCATAAAAATGAAGCTGGCATCCCATCAAAAGACACAACCTTTGAAAGAGGAAAAGACTCAACATGTTCTATTGTGTTTTCATTTAGTTCATACTCAAAAGCTGCAGGAATCTTTTACTTCCACAGCTTGCTTTACAGCAAGAAGTGCTAAATATAAGATGTAACTTCTTTCTGTTCATCTTTCTGTCACCTGTATTTACCCTGCTTCCAAACTGACGCTACCACCACCCCGATTATGTTGTTCTTTTCTTTTCCACCTCTTCCCTCTAGTCTTTCTTTTCCCAGATTTTCCCACAGTGGCTTCCCGATATCGCTCCCATCCATTCTTTTCTCTATCACTCCCACAGACCCATCAGTTCTTTGGAGTCCAGACTTGTTTATCCATTAGTCGGCGTTATCTTTATGTCAACAGTTCCTCTCAAATATTTACAACAGGCCGTATAAAAGACGTTCAGCCAAGGCAGGGATGATTCAGCCCTTGTTATTAGAAATCACCCAAAGATACTCCAGGAAAACATGTACAGAAGTAACGGGGAGGTTAGAGTCCAAAACATCCTGATAGACTGAAGTACTTGACCTTTAATAAATGCTTTTAAAGATATAACTAGGAAAGAGCTAGAAAGTAGCAGGTAGGTAGATGTAGCTTTATTTTAAAATGGTGCAACGTGAATATTCATATTTTTAAAAACAAAATGTTACATTTTATTTCTAAATGCTGCCCAAAATGTGTTTGGTTGATGCAGGGGCTGTAGCATTTTCAGCTACACACCAAGGCCACTTAAGTAAATGAAGACAGTTTGGTAATATGTATTTACTCATTTCAGACATTTTTTTACAACAAGATTTCAAGCTCATGAAGCTGACCAGAAGCTCCTGAGGGTTATCATTTTTCAAAATTTTGGGTTAAAAAATTTCAAGGCGATGGTGGCAGAGGAATTAAGTGGCCACCTTGCAATCGGAAGGTCGCAGGTTCATGTCCCGCTCAGTCTGTCACTGTCGTTGTGTCCTTGGGCAAGACATTTAACCCACCTTGCCTGCTGGTGGTGGTCGGAGGGACCAGTGGCACCAGTGTACGGCAGGCCCCGCCTCTGTCAGTGCGCCCCAGGGCAGCTGTAGCTACAATGTAGCTTATCCCCACCAGCGTGTGAATGGGTGGATGACTGATTGTGTTGTGAAGCGCCTTGGGGGGTTGTAGAACCCTAAGAAGGTGCTATACAAATACAAGCCATTTACCATTCATCCATCCATCCATCCACCAATTTTCCTCCACTTAGTCAGGTCACAGGGGCAACATCCTAAGCAGAGAGGCTCAGACGTCCCTACTCCCCAGCAACTTGGGCCAGCTCCTCCGGGAGAATCACGTTCCCAGGCCAGCCGAGAAACATAGTCCCTCATTTGGGTCCTGGGTCTTCCTTTAGCTTTCCCGGTTGGACATTCCCAGAAAACCTCACCAGGGAGGCGTCCATTAGGCATCCTAACTAGATGCCCGAGCCACCTCAACTGGCTCCTCTCGATGTGAAGGAGCAATGGATCTACTCCAAGCCCCTCCCGGGTGACCGAGCTTTTCACCCTATCTCTAAGGGAGAGCCCAGACACCCTGCAGGGAAAACTCATTTCAGCTGCATGTCTCCGCAATCTCTTTCTTTTGGTCACTACCCAAAGCTCGTGAGATGAGGGTTGGAACCATATGCATTTTTAGACCATTTTGGGGGGTATTTGAACCCGTTATTGGGAATCCTCCCTTGCTCCAACAGAGATCGGAGTGCTCAACATCCCTAAGTCTCCACTCCCTAAAATCACACCTGGTTGGAACCGGTAAATCAAGAGCTTTGCCTTTCAACTCAGCTCTCTCTTCACCACGACAGACGGGTACAACGCCCTGATCAATGTAGACACAACACCAATCCAACGATCGATCTCCTGTTCAGTTTTTCCCTCATTCATGAACAAAACCCTGATATAGTTAAACTCCTCTAATTGAGGCAGGACCTCATTCCTGACTTGGAGAAGGCATTCTAGCCTGTTCTGGCTCAAGACCATGGTCTTGAATTTGGAGTAGCTCATCCTTAAATATAAATAACAAAAATATCAGGGTTCCATCTTTGGTCAATTCCATGTTAAAGCCATCAGAAGCAAGAAAATAAAGCTCAGTGAGCCATGAAGGCAGAGAGAACAAAGCTCCCATGCATAATTTCAGTGAGACAGAGAGATACAAGACACAACATGAGATTCAGATTCAACACAAACATCTGATCATATTTTTCTTCATCCAACCACGGTGACTCCATTTACTCACAACGCATCACTAACACATTCTCTTCAATAACACTTGAGGTAGCAGCAGTTGAAGCAAGAACAACAAAACTAAACATACTCTTGAAATATGCAGCAGCAGTGGCAGAAAGGCCACCCCGGGTTAACCACAGACATGCTGCATGTGTACACACCGTAACACTTACATCTGGGGACACCCACCAACAACACACACACACACACACAGGTCAAGAAAAAAATAGCACATACTGTAAATCTGCACACATGTCACAAACAAACAGCAGCTCTTACTCACACAGATGCTCAAACGTAGACATGCAAGCGCTGAAAAATAAATCCTGAGTGAGTCAGTGGTAAACTCTGATGGACAAACAAAATGTTGGAGGCAGTGGGTTTATCTGGCATTTTCTTTTGAATATTTCACTTTGTAGAATCTCTTATTGTTGATCTTTAAAGCTGCAATAGCAAATCTATAGAACAAGCTAGCCTAAAACATTTTTTTCATGCCTTTTAACAACATTCTAACGTAGTATAACTATAAATATATTGTGGAGATTATAAAAAACAAAAAAAAAATAATGAAGTGGCTCTCTTGCTTTTCTCTATAAACCTCCACCAATAACACGTTTTGGACCAAAAGCACTAATTGGACCATCTGGTTTTTAGTCTAACCGAACCGCACTTCTGCATTTACCTGGGTCCTCCACTCATTAAACACTCATGTATTTAGCAACAGAACCACTGGTGTGAGAGATTTCCGGCTCAATAATATCAGAGGAGAATCAGCCGGCTGCTACCACCTCAACATCCCTCAATCAAATATCAATCGAAGTATCAGATAAAAAAGCACAAAATAATTCATTGTGTATTTTTGTTTCAGGTTCAAGCTTTTTTTTCTACTTTTAAATTTTTAAGTCAAACTGAAACCACTTCCCACTCATCACCTTTATGTGGTTTGCTAGATCCTGGAGGCTGTTTTGTCATGGTGTTAGCCCCAAGTGGTCCCTTATGGCAAATCAGCTTCAGGTGAGGGATAAGTGTGAATCGATAATTCAGTTGAAGGATAACTCTCAGGATACCCTCCTGGAGTCAGGTTTCTCCACCTGAGTGTTTTTGTGTTGAGAGAACACCAGAGAGCACCCTCTTGGTGATCAATAAGGTCACCTTTCTGCAGCTCCAAGCTGCAGGAGGGACCCACTGCTTTCCCAGCCCTTTTGGTGTAACCAAATGGTGTCCTGAAACTGGTACCATCTGGTGCATTAATAAAAAAAAATAAAAACGTCACATTTGAGTCTTTTTAAATGGTCAATTTCAAGTTTTCATTTTGATTCAAGAAGGGAATCAGATCCTGACTAAACAATTGTACTGGTCCAAAATAGAATCAATTTTGAAATTCTTTCATTTGATTTTGAAGCGGAGGGACTCCATCATATTTGTCTGATTTGCTGTGTTTATATGAGCATCCTCACACACTTCAGTTGACCAATCAGCCCCTGTTGGTTGTTCCCAAAGCAAAAGAGGAATCATTTTTTTGGTTGCGGGCCTGAGGCTGTGAAATGCTCTGCTGTAGAACATCAGGAAAGCTTCCTAGGTTGCGAGTTTCAGATTATTTTTTACACGCTAGCTTTTATGCAGAACGTACAATAAACAGTGTTGCTATCAGTGTTTTATTGTTTTAGCATTTATCAGACTTACATATTGTTTTAAGTCTGTTTTGATGGCTTGTACATATTATATATGACAACAGTCCTTTGTCTTTATGTCTAGCTGTTTCATCTTATCTTTATCTGCATTTTTTTTATCTTATCTGTTTGTGTAAAGCTAACTATGTGTCTGTTGCTGCTGCCTCTTGGCCAGATCGTCGTTGTAAATGAGAATGAGTTCGGTCTAGCCACGTTCCATTGGAACACACTAAAGCCAGCCTGAACAGGTGAGTTTTCAGCTGCTTTCTAAAGGAGACCACTGAGTCCACTGATCTCAGGCTCACGGGGAGGGAGTTCCAGAGTCTGGGGGCCACAGCAGCAAATGATCTGTCACCTTTGGTCTTTAGCCTGGTGCGCTGCATAAACCAGTAGGCTTTGATTACTGGACCTCAGGGACCTGCTGGGGGTGTAGGGACTGAGAAGATCACCAATGTATGATGGTGCTTGTCCATGTAAGGCCCTAAAAACCAGAACCAGGATCTTGAAATAGTAGCTTACCATCATCAGCAGTGTGTGAATGTGAGAGTGAATGAATAATGGAAAGCGCTTTGAGTGCCTTGAAAAGCACTATATAAATCAAATCCATTATTATTATTATTATTATTGAAATCCTGGGGGGGTTTGTAGAACCCTTTGAGGTGCTATACAAAAACAGGCCATTTACCATTCTGTGTATGGCGGACTGCCCTGTTGACTGACATCCGTAGCGGGGAGTACATCATGTTGTTTGTTGTCCAATAGCATGAGGGGACAGTTTGAAAGACAACCGTAGATCCCGCCCCACGAATGAGCTCTGTCTATGGGTCGTGGCCAGACTATATATTCACATTTATGGGATGGCTTGTCAGGCTATAAAAGTGCTACATAAATAAAATTGATGATGATGAAGATGATGATAGTGTAACTGTGCTCTGCAGGTTCTGTTCAGGGTCGTATTATTTTAATTCCTCTTATCTGGACTCTGTGTTCTGTAGATTTATTTTTAGTTTATCAGTGGGCTACAAACAAATAATTCACAGTACTGTCTCACCCCTATTTATTCTTCAGAAGTTACTCTGCTGTAAAAGTGTTTGTGCTCATCTTCCTTTCACATCCTGCCACAGAAATTTTATGCCTGGATTTCATCTTCTAAAAGTTTCAGCATAAAGAATCTAGTCATTTTTAAGGAGTTTTGCATATTCTTGGGTCATTTCTGAGTGTGTGTCGTAAGCTTATACCTCCACAGTAATCACCAAACACACAAGCGCTCACAGGTCAAGCACATTTATTTTCCAGCTGCTTTCTGGCATTTTGGCTAGATTTTGAACATTTTAAAAGCACGCTAACCAACATGCATCTGCACAAGCAGGAAAAAAATATAAAACTCATAATGTGTGGAGAATTTGAATTAATCATCTTGAACTAATGTTAGGTAATGATGGAAAAATGATCTGGCAGCAAAAACTAAAACATTAGTCTTGTCTATTAGTTATCAGACATTTTTGACTACATTGTGAAACCCAAAGCACAAGGTTGGAAATATTAACATGCAAATGTGAGCCAATTTGACGGAGAACTTTTATTTTATTTTCCCCTCAATCGAGATCTAAAGACCTGCTTTTAGATGTCTGGATTTCATATGGTGCTCATCACATTCTGGCTTCATCAGCGTTTCTTACTGTACATCAATTATATGATGAAGAATTGTGAAACATTAAATTCCCGTTTAATGAAAAGGTTTAGAGCTGCTCTTCTAAGACCTTGCCACAAATGCCAACTTTTTGCAGAAGATCACTCATTTCGACAAATGTTGACCGTTTCTGTATTTTAGTTCAGGTTTTTTGAATCTGTGCAAGAAAGTATATATTCCCTGGACACAAAGTTATCTGAATGCAATCAAAAAGATCCTTGCACAACTCTACCGCTCTCTGCAACAGCTGAGAGACATCTCATCACATCGCTGAACACGCGCACACACACACGTGTTGCTTTTGCACAATTATAAACAAACACACCCTTTCAGCGCGCTCACACACAGGCGGGCCGTGGCCTCTTATTAATATTTCCTATTCTGGAGTGCTCTCTTGGCAGATTAAGCTGCTCTGATGCCGTGTGTGGCCTGGCTACACAAACACACACGAGTTTCACGAAAAGCTGTGTAAATTAAGTTTTATTACCATTCCAAGAAGTGACTCATCGGACTGTCACACTAATGAGGGGTTCCCCTTTACCTCCAACCTCTTTTTCTTTCCTTTATATCTCTGTTTGCTTATGTTTCTGTCTTTAAGCCTGCGCTTGTCTGAGTCATCACCATCAACCTTTCTGCACCACAATCTCTGCTAAGTTTTGTTCTTCAGTTTAGTTAAAAGCAAATTTCAAGTTTTGCGCTGATCTCTGTGTGAGATGTGTCTGTGTGCTGCATTTCTGAGCGCTTATTGCGAGTATGGCTGATCCCAGCCATGGCAACGTGGGGTCTGTGATAAACTCTTGCTCCCACTTCAGGGATAGCTTGTGTGTCGGTTCATCCTGCAGGACGTATGGTTTTCTCCGTCCTGGGTGTCCATTCATTGAGACAAGGTTTGTGCAGCCTGCTTTTAATTAGTTGTAGCCCTACATACTGAATAGTTTAATGCGTGGTTTTAGCATTATTTTAATAAACTTCTGGTTTTATTTTATTCTGTTAAATGCATGTAAAATTTGTGAAACAAGTCTCAAGCTACTTTTTGTAGAATGAATCTACATGTCCTCCTTTGTCCTTGTTAATCAAAGACACACCCATCTCCGCTCAAGCTGCTATAAGCTGAGAAGCTCAGATATCTGGGAGGGGCTTAGAGTAGAGCTCCTGCTCCTCCAGCAGCACGTCTAGTAAAAGATGGTTCTATGCTAATTTCCCTGATTGTGACATCACAAAAGGGGACTTTTTGAAATGGCTTGTTTTAGGCACATTTTCCTTAAACCAAACACTGACAGAAAACAGATGAATGGGCTATTTCAAGTTCACAGTGTTTATAGCGCCAGTAGAGACCCACATGGTAGCTCAAAGGATGCAAAAGGTGAGTTTTGCATAATATGTCCCCTTTAAAACGTTTTAAGAACTACATTGCTTTCTTGGTGTCTCAGGCCACAATAGACACATGCTTGCACTCTATAACAACATGCATCAACACCACATTGGAGCAGGTGGAGGGAGGCTAGGGGTCTTCTCACACCTGTGTTCTCAGTTCGCTGCTGGAGACTGGGAGTGGAAGCTGGCCATCTAGTTGTGGTCTGTGGTAGTGGGTCGCTTTGCTCTATGTTGGGCGGGCTTGCCTGCTCATCGTTACCCCAGTAAGAACGGGACCGGGAGTGTGTGATTGTGTTTGTGTGTGACTGCCTGTCAAGTAGGCTCTTGCACTCCGCCCCTCTCCTGGGACATCTTGTGGCATTACATCTTAGGCCTATCCTCCTCCAGCCACATTTCCTGCTGGTGAGTGGTCCCTCCATCTGCCTACATATTTGTGGCTCTCGTGTCTGGGGCTGGGTGTTGTGCCATCTACTGACACGCTCCTGGTGGCTACCTGGTGGGGCCTGGGCCCTTGGGCTCTGTCAGGCCACCGCCAGGGTCTGGGCGCCCTTAGGTCTCAGGCTACTGTGGTCTGGGCTGGACCTTCCCTGGTGTGAGCGGCTGCGAGCGAGGCCTAGGGGCTCGCCAGTCTGATCTCCTGGGCCTCTAGCACGGCTGCTAGTTGGGTTAGGTTTCCATGCTCCAGAGGGTCCTCTGGATGTCTGGGACTTAGATCTCCTTCATGTTTTTCATGGGTCACGGGGGGCAGGTCTGTGGCCCCTCACACTCACTATTGGACACTCCTATGGAGAAACCTTACATACACAAGCGCATGTACGCACTACTCACATGGTGTTCTCAAAAGTATGCACTCAGGTGTTTGACACATTACCTTGGGCTGTGGTTGGCACTAAATGCACCATGAATTAATTATTACCGTGCACTTATCAGCAAAAACTGTTATTGTTATATATCCTTATGTTGTTTGGAGCTGTGATATCGCAGTCTGTATTTTTGTTTCCTTTTTTCTCTTCTGCAGGTCTAGAATCAATTCTTGTACCTCCTGTATTGTTTATTTTTGTGAACTGTTTTGCCCCCACCTCTTCCTTTCCTCTCCCCTCGTTAATTTTCGTCTGAGTCCGTTGGGAAAAATAACAAGATTTAGATTCAGCAAAAATTCAACAAAAACATCTGACCATATTTTTCTCCATCCAACCACAGTGACTTCATTTACTCACAACGCATCACTAACAAGTTATTTTCAATGAGGCAATAGCAGCTGAAGATAGAACAACATTAGCTACGTTTACGTGGGCACAAGTAATCGGAATGAACGCCCTATCGGATCAAAAATTCGTCATGTAAACATGTCAATCGGAATATTCTGATCCGATTCAGCCTGATCCGAATGAAATTTCATTCCGATTGAGAGAGGTGGTTTTGTCTGATCGTCAATCTGATTGGCGTCCATGTACACAGCCATTCGGATCGTTGGGGTAAAATAATGCCCACTGCACATGTGTGCAACTTCAGCGTGCCCTCTTTTCGCCTCTGCGCATGCTCAGGAGAGATCGAAAACATGGCGGGCGGTAAACAGAAGTGGTCTGTTGCGGACGCTATTTTTTACTGGAAATACTACGGGAGCTTAGCCTAGTGAACTAGACCAATTCTTGCTTTGCAGAGTTTGGTCTAGGCACGCTTCATTGGAAACCTCGCAGCCCAAACCACTGCTGTGTTTATCCAATCACAACTCGCTATAGTTTTGGTTGGGCCAATCACAGCGCTCTATATCATGGGCCAATCACAGAGCGGGAGTAGCCGATGACGTCAGCGCTGCGGCCGCGAACGCCGCGAACCCAAGCAACATGGCGGCAACTCGGAAAACACGTTCGTTTGAAACGGCTTTGTCATCAACATTGGATTATTTAGACTCCAACGTGCGTAAGTCTGTCTGATATACTTAGCGGCTTCTTATTTTTATCAAACAAAGTAGTGCAATGTCCCAGTACACCTGATATTCGCGTGTTTTTCATACAAAAACGACAGAAATCATTGAAGCTAGACGCTATTAAAGCCTCCCGCTTTTCCGTCGCCGTGATTACGTCATGTTGTTCGTCACTCTGATTGGTCCTAGCGCTATCCAATTGCGTGCTGACATTTTGAAAGACAACCGTAGATCCCGCCTCACGACTGAGAGCCGTCAATGGTTCGTGGCCAGACTATATATTCACATATATAGGATGGCTTGCCAGGCTAACGGGAGCTCAATATTACTGAACGTCTCGATGGCCGAACGGCTAAAAATGCCGAGTTATACACTCATGTGCATCTAAAGATGCAGGAAGCGGGAATTCGCCGAAGCTAGAGAATAAGCAAATAAAATGCAAGGGAAAAGACGTGCAGACAAGATGGCGTTTGTTTACAATTTCTCTTCCGGGAAAGACAAGTCTGTGCATGCGCAATCTATGGTGCGAGCATCGTGGCATGATCGGATCATAGTTAGTGTCCATGTAAACAGAGGTTTGGGATTTCCGATCAACCAAGATTTGAATCGGATTGGGGAAATTTGGCACATGTAAACGTAGCTATTGGGAAAATAGCCAAAAGCCATTCTAATAACGTTTTTATCACGTAAGGCGTTATAGCTGAATCTATCATGTGAAAGTTCAAAATGGGGCTAAAACAGTTTAAATTGGTACCTGTATGTGATTTTTGGACACGTTTGAAAAAGAATCTATTTTCAAAAGGAAAAATATCAGATATCATGTGACATCAGGGTGTTCACGTTTGTATCAAGCACCAGATAGGGGTCAGTTAAGAACACATTTGGGCCACTTTTGCTAAAAATGTAATCAAAGCAGAAATCAACACATGGGTGAATCCCTGTCAAACATAAAGATGTCATCAAACAGCCACTCAGACTCAGTGATCAAACACTTGATATGTGAATGAGCCACCATGCAGCTGGGGAGCATTCAAAGAAACTCAGGCAAGGAGGTAAAAGAAGACATGCAGGCTGCTGCTGCGTCCTCATCAGACTACTCAGTCATTCACTGTAAAAAAAAGAAGTGACACATTCCTTCTAGGACACGGCACTGCCCACATCAAGAGCTCAGGTGCTTTTATCACCCAAAGGGAGGACAAAAATATGCTTTCATCTGTCTTTCTAGCATCTTATCCTGCTTTGATTCCCTTTTTCATTGTGTCAGTCTTGCGTTTTTGTGCGATGACGCCTTCTTGTTAATGAAGAGCTCATCCAACATGAAATTTATCAAGATGAATTTGGACATCACCTTGGTTTCTGCTCTCTCTGCACACCTGGATCTGTTTCTGAACCACACCTGATCTACTTCAAGCTGTTACGCCCTCATTTTTTTGTTTTCCTCGGTTGATTTTTGACTCACACCAAATGTAGTTCTGTTTTATCTCTTTAGACCTTTTTACTGCAAGAGAGAAATGAAGTAGTGAAAATGAAAAAAATAATGAAAGCAATAAAGCAGTTGGTTTACTTTAGGCTAAAGGTTATTTTGTATTACATTCAAAGGCAAAAGTTAAAGAAAGGAGTTCTGTTCAAATGGTAATGCTGTTAATGTAAATGTAACACTGAATTGTGTTTGCAGAACATTAAAGTCCAGACTGTGCTGTGCAAGTTTTTGTTTTCAGCTTTGTGCTCAATATCTATCTTTTCTTTGCAGACCACCCCACACCATGCCCTATTGTGCCCAGTGTCTCATTGTCTTTGTTTCAAATTCCCACAACAAAAAATGACTGGACACAAACCAGGTGTTTCAAATGAAAGGTTTTAGCAGGTTTGATCTGTGTGGTGGACGTTTTTCAAAAGATAGAATTTCACAAATTAAGGGGAACACCAAATAGAGTAATAGAGGGGCAGCAGTAGCTCAGGAGGTAGAGCGGGTTGCCTCATGATCGGAGGATTGTGGGATTGACCCCAGCTCCCGCCAGGGGTATTCTGTTGTGTCCTTGGGCAAGACTTTTCATCGGACTTGCCTGTGTTGGTGGTGGGACAGAGGGGCGCAAATGGCAGCCTATATCTGCAGCGGGCGTGAATCTGCACTGGTGTGAATCTGCAGCAGGTGTAAATCTGCAGTGGGCATACATCTGCAGCGGGCGTGAATCTGCACTGGTGTGAATCTGCAGCATGCGTAAATCTGCAGTGGGCATAAATCTGCAGTGGGCATAAATCTGCAGCGGGCGTGAATCTGCACTGGTGTGAATCTGCAGCGGGCGTGAATCTGCAGCGGGCGTAAATCTGCAGTGGGCATAAATCTGCAGCGGGCGTGAATCTGCAGCGGGCATAAATCTGCAGCAGGCGTGAATCTGCAGCAGGCGTAAATCTGCAGCGGGCGTAAATCTGCAGTGGGCATAAATCTGCAGTGGGCATAAATCTGCAGCGGGCGTAAATCTGCAGCGGGCGTGAATCTGCAGCGGGCGTAAATCTGCAGCGGGCATGAATCTGCAGCAGGCGTAAATCTGCAGCGGGCGTGAATCTGCAGCAGGCGTAAAGCTACAGTGGGCATAAATCTGCAGCGGGCGTGAATCTGCAGCGGGCGTAAATCTGCAGTGGGCGTGATCTGCAGCGGGCGTGAATCTACAGTCTCCAGGTCTGCAGCCATAAGCTATTAAAATTGAATGAGCTCCAAACAACTGTGGGTGGAAATGCATATACACACACTACACAATGGCCAGTACACACAGGACAATAGCAAGATGCAGAGGCACTGAATTACTTACATTCACACAGAGGTGCCAGCAGACAGTTACATTTATTACAACATCATACGGTCTGGGTGTGAGTGTGAGTTCTACTGGTGGCCTATCACAACAGTGGCAGACCAAAGGTGACAGGTCATTTGCTGCTGTGACCCCCAGACTATGGAAGCCCTGAAAGCATGATACATGACTAGGGCTTTAACCCTTACGACTTACTGCATCCTGACAGACACCTGTTTGTTTTCATATCAGGCATACTTTGATTTACTTCTGTTTCAGAGTCCATATCTCAAGGTCAGGCTCCATCAGTTTCAGTATTTTGGTGATTCCCTCTTTATTTTGTATACGCTGAGATCCAAAACTATTTAGTGCAAATACTTTTTTTTTCTTGCACTACAACTTTCAAGAAGCCACAAGACAATAACAAACTAAAGCTAAGCGGTTTGGGAAGAAGTTTCAATAAACATGTTGTCTCTGATCTTCATAATGCTGTTGCATTAATGTACAAACATACGGATGTGCAGTTAAAAACACACACACACACACACCTTGTTTCTGAAACTACACCATCCTTGGTCTCACTTAAACTACATTAACAGACTTCACCTCTTTTCATCCACCACTTCTGTCATTCTTCCATCCCAGCCGCTCAGCGTTTACATCCAGAGGTTGAGCAGCAGCTGGACAATAAAAGCAGCTAAGAAGGACACATTCCCTCAGTGTTTATGTTAACCATTTCTGAGTAGCAATCAAAGTGAAGAGGAAAGAGGCCGGTCATCCTGGTGGCTTGCCAGGTCCGTGTGCCTACATCCATCTCAGGATGTCACAGCTGAAACAGCCTTGTGATATTTAGGGGGAAACATGGTGTATGTTTGTGGAAACGGTGGATCCATGAGGCCTGGGTCTGGGGCCTATTTAAACACTGATCAATAACATAGTTCTTCCAAACAAGTTAGGATGAGCAGTTTGGACATGAAGACGGGGAACATGGTGCCTCTTACCACTGGGTGGTAGTGACACACCATCACTTTGCCCCAAATTTCAAAGAGCAGCATCACTCCATTTTTACAGTTTAATGTAAGATTTTGTTGGCTTTATTTCCAAATACATAGCCAAATATTTATTTCATGTAAAATTTTTATACAGTATAGCAACAGATTATATTGAATCTTCACTTCAACACAATCCCCCATCAAGCACAGAGCAATGGGCGACAGTGGGAAGAAAAACTCCCTTTTAGCAGAAAGAAACCTGAACCAGAACCAAGCTGGACTGACTGGAGTCTGACAGGGTTGGACCAGTCCGCATTATCAAAGATAAAGATAATGGCAGCAACGAGAGTCAATACAAACATGGGGACCAAAACAGCAGAGTGAGGAAAGGTGGTTAGTATCTGTCTAATTATGTAGCAGCATAACCAAAAGGATGAGTCACACAACAAATGAAGTTTTAAGCCTAATTTATACATCTCTGCATGGGTACGGAGATATGCAACTCCATGATGCGTCGAAGCAAGGGCTCTACGGCAGGTCCAGAGGGTGACAGAGACATGCCCAATTTTTTAACTGTCAAAAGTGACGGAGAACGCAAGCCTGTGATTGGTCAGGACGCCGCTTCCTTCCAATTCGTCAACAACACAGTCATTCCCCCCTGAAAAGAAAAGAGTACCGAAGATATCGAGCAGCAGACACGGAGCAGATTGAAGAACATCTTGTGGAAAAAATGTTACACCCACAACTGAAGGAGTACAAAGACACACAGGAAACTTTTTATTCATGGAAGGAAATTATGGGAAACGTGGGTTTAGAGGAGGTGACCATATGAAGAGGTGGAGGAGACAAATTTGTGCAAGTTATAAAGTCTCTGAAATACATTATGAACAACCAGTAGTGAAAACACTATCATGGACCAGAGACATGACTGCAATGATGGCAGGATTCCCCCAGAAAAGCACTACGCCCTCTGTTGTCCTGGGTTTACTTACTCTCCAGGTGACGAAGAAGTCTGAAAGGAAAACGTCTCCGTCAGTACGTGTGCATGACTCTGCACTTGAGCAGACGGAGACGTATGAATCAAGCTTTAGTATTAAAAGTAGAAATGGCGTCTGCCTCACAGAGGGAAAGCTTTGGCTCCCGTTCTAGGTTTAGAAAATCTAGGAAGCACAACCAGCAGTCTGGGAGCAAAGTGTTCTACATATGGAACAATGTGATATTTCATTTAAGATGATGCTTGGTCTTTCAGAGCTTTAAGTTGTTCAAATAGAAGAAATCAGTCCATGTAACATGCTTTATATGAAGGTAGAAAGGACAAATCCTGGTTAAGAATATCACCAATGGATGTCACGTTAAAGTCAAACAGAGGAAACGATGCCTACACGGTTTGTTTTCTGGTGCTCAGGACCAAAAACTGAAACAAGCACCAAAAAGAGCAAATATAGCTGAGCTGCTAAAGTTCTATCGTGCACGTATGGATTCAAAACTTCTTTAGTGTTTTTGCTGGCAGCAAAATCAGGATTTATTTACAATAAAGCCAAAGACGGTTTTGTCTATATTAATCTGGTTAATAGTTGGATGAAATATTTTCTTGCATTATATAAATTCTAATGAATCCATTTTCCTGTTGTTTAAATGTGATTTTGTGTCCTTGAAACATTTCTATGCTTTCCCTCTGAATATACATTTTCAAATAAAGGACTTTTCCTTTTTAATTAATACAAGTATTAAGTTTCTTGGTAATGCAATCATGGGACTCTATATAGTCAAAAATGTACTCCTATACAACACGCTGGTATGAAAAGTTAAATACTGTCCTTGTTAAATCACACGCAAGCCTTTTTTGCCCTGACTACCTGTTTTTGATGATAACTTTCATTGTGTGTGAAACATGCAGGATGCCTCTGCTTCAGATAAGAGCCTGAGTGGTAATTGTTACAGGATGAAGCCACCCTCATCACACACACATGCAATCTTCGGTTTCCATAAATCTCTGGTCTGATCTTCACTTAGGCCGCCTGACTCCAAGTACCTCCCGTTCACTCTGAGCTGATGAATAGCAATCAAGTGGTGTTTGTAGGTGAAAATAGAACCCAAACTGATATTTACATTTCAGTCTTTATGCCGACCCTCATGGTACACTTATGCAATGCCACGCCGAGGTTGTAGATGTGGTTTGCATGTCTGTTATCTTCACACACCACCTCCTGCCTTCAGTTTTAAACTGCAGAACTAATGTAACATGAATTTAGGCTTTTATTACTTCAGTGTGATCATCTGGAAACAACAACAAAGAAATCTAAAGCAGCTCTTTTTGTAAATTCCAAGGAACTAGTCACTTTTCTGACCAACGAACCTGCAATTTTTCCTTTACGCCCAAAAATGTTTTTTTAAACTGAAATTAATTTGCTTTAGCTGTGGATTCCTTTTGATTTTCTAAATCAACACTGGTAAATAAGTAAATGTTAATAAATAGCTTTAACTGCAAAGGGGATCCCCGCTCCTCCCACCCACCACTTGTGGATTTATGTTGCGATTGTCTGAATATGTGCGTTTATGTTGAGGTTTGTTTCCTGCAAGTCAAACTCTGTCGGGGGCAGAGTGAGGGCGCATGTTTTTTTTCTCCATCATCCCTCATGTCACCCGTTTCTTCATCTACAAAATGGGAGCGCTGTGATGGCTGCATGCCCACAGTCAACTGTTTTCCTGTTTATGTGTTTTATGTGCTGTATGTCTGATCTTGGTAAGGTTGTACTAGAACTGACATTTCCATGTACCAGGATGCTGGTTCAATGACAAATAAATCTGATTCTGATTCGTTACTGGTCCAGTTATTATTTAGCTGGTGTTTTAGCAACATTTTGGAGCAGTGAATGTAATTGACTCAGAATAAAACTTGTTCTTCATGCTAATAGTACTGAATCAGGGTCAAAGATTATAAGGGGGATTATTAATTAATATTATTATAAAAAGATGGTAACATGCTAATAAAATCATTTGACATCATAAATACCATTTTTGATTGGCTAAAAACTCACATTATTTAGCATTGTACTGTACCACTTCTATTAATAAAACCACATTAATTTAAATATATTTCCATTATTTATTAGCTTATGACTGCATTACCATGCTTTTACTGTTTTATTAAAGGTATGTTACATTGTTTTACTTTGTGTTACTACCACCTAATCATGAGGGTTTTAACCCTATTATATTTTTATTACCAAACCTTTTATAGTGAAATATTTAATATTTCAGTGCAGCTTGATACATGATCACTAATGGACTAGTTCTCTGCACTCCCTGGAAGATCTCGCCACTTCATGCTACATCAGAGCCCAAAACATCATTTAAGGACCCTCCCATCCCAGTCTCCACATCTTTGATCTCCTGCCTTCTGATGGGTGGTGCAAAGCCTCAAAAGCAAGAACCAGCAGACTGATGCAGCTTCTTCCCCACAGAAATCAGGACAATAAGCCAACACTCTTGACTCATTAGAGCAAAAATTTCAGTCATCAGTGCAACAAATTTAATATTACATGAACAAAGTTACTGCTGCTGTATCAAAGCTATTAGCACATTAAACCCAGTAAGGATTTATTTGTGTAATTTTTATCTACTGTTATATATATATATCTTGTTTATTTTATTTGTTATGCCAAACAATAAAAGCTTTTGATTCTTTTTTAAAACAAACTCAGCAAAAAAAAAAAACATCTTCAAATTATAAGTGAAACAGGAAATATTAGAATATGGGGGAAAAGTTATTTTATGTCAGTAATTCAACTTAAAAGGTGAAACTAATATATGAGATAGACTCATTCCATGCAAAGCCAGATATTTCAGCCTTTATTTGTTATAACTGTGATGATTGTGGCTACAGCTGAAGAAAACCCCACATTCAAAATCTCAGACAACTAGAATATTGTGAAAAGGTTCAATATTCTAGACTCAGTGTCACTCTAATCAGCTAATGAATCCAGAACACCTGCAAAGAGTTCCTGAGCCTTTAGATGGTCTCTCAGTCTAAGCTGCATGACTGAAATAAATGGACTTTTGCACCATATTCTCATTTTTCCAGTTTCACCTGTACACATTAAGGAAAAAGTCTAGGGAAGACATGACAGCTTTGGTCTAAATACAGATTTATTAGGGAAGAAAATGTTCCATGACAAACAAAAGAGGAAAAACAAATTCACAGTCCATCATCTTCCTTGCATGGTGCCAAGAAACCTCTAAAATCTTTTGTTGCTCTGCACACCTTTTGATGCCTCATAACAATACTCTCCTCATAAAGAAGCTAGGAGCATAAGGGGGCGTGACAGAATGCAAGATTTAATTCATCTTCCTTTTATTATTTGATCAGGAATGCCAGAAATATAAAGAATAAAGTAAGTCAGAGTTCAAACTTCCTGCTGCAGATTTAATCTTTAGGAAACAACCTTGGTCTGAAAATAAAACTATTGGTCCTGGTTTGGAAGTTGAGTGGTTGAGCTGAGAAGGTGGAAAGTGATGCCTACGGCAAAACATTGGTCATTTAATGAAGAGGTAGTTATCCTGGTCAATGTATCAGGTCCCGGGGGTGAAACTGTAATCAATGACTTCTTACAGTATTCTTACAGTTGTTTCATAGAGTAAAACCAACCAGATGGATAAAAACAGACTAAGTTTGTTCTGAAACTACCTCAGTGGTCACAACAAGAGCCAAACCTTGACTCTAACCAACGTAGAAGGAAAAAGGCTTGGCACAAACGGATGGTTAGAAGCTTAAAAAAAGAAAATCCTCTCCACCTACATATTAGCGTAGTTTCCTACACGACAATCAGTTTAAAATTGGCCCGACTTTATAAACGGTGTTCCTTCATGTCCCTGTAGAGCAGTAATGAGGACACACTCAGGAGTGGATACGTCACATTCACTTAAACACAAAATAAAAAACAACCATGAGTGGAATATCAGAGTCACAGAATGATGGAAGAGTTAAAAAACAAAATGATTTAAGAGACTTGATGAAAGAGTGTTTTTAAGTGTCTTTACTGACATATTTTAATTGTGGTCTCGCCTCTGACGCTCAGTTATGTTACCGTTGGAGTGTCCCTTGAGGCCTCGCTGAGTTTATCGTGTTTTACAGTCAGACGTTTCCTACCTTGTGAAAGTTTTAAGACCAAATACAAAAATCTTTCAATGCAGCGTAAAACTGGAACTGAAAGAACTTTACAGAAACATCAACAGCATTCTGACTTTAGTCCCTCTTGTCTTTAAAGGAAAACAAAAGAAGCAGGTGGATTTATTGTGAGGGAAACACTAAATTACTGAGAAAGGAGGATGAAAAAGTGTTGGTGCTTCAGTCTGAAGAAACTCCCTCTGGTTTCTTCATCTATTCACTAAACTAACTGTGAAACTGAATGATCTAACGCTCTAGTTCTCCTAGAATCCTGATTGTTTTTATTCTTCTTTACATTAATACACGTGACTAAGTTAACAGCTGCCCAGCTCTGCTGAAAGGCTGCGATCCCTTCCTCTGAACCCTGAAAATAAAAGAAGTTTCTAATAGAAAACAACCGTATTTACGTAAATTAGATTTGTGAGAAATAAATATACAGTATCCCCTCTGTATGACGTCTAGAGGTATATATTTTCAACCAGTTTTAAGATCCTAGGAAGGGATAGCCAATAACTTCGTATCTCACCTTTACTCTGTAGAGAACTCTGGACTCTCTTTTCTTTTTTTAGAAAACTTAATCTGATCTTTGATTCAGAGACATTACTGGCCCTGGGACTCGCGGACCTTGGCTTGCAGGGCGTCACATGTCTTCTTTGCGTCTCCTAGCAACATCGCAGTGTTGGGTTTGTAGAAGATGGGGTTGTCCACAGCTGCGTATCCCACACCCAGAGAACGTTTCATCACCACCACCTAAAAACGACACAAAGATCATCAACAGCAGCAAAGAAAGAGCGAAGACTGCTCCCACTGTCATTTCACATGAGCAGCTGGCACTAATGGGATCAGAATGAAACCACATCTGGACTTTTGAATCCACGCCAACATTTTTTACGACTTGTGAGCTTTAGAATCTGGCCACCCCCCTGCAGGTGCACAAGCACTTGTCTCATAAAATCTTCCATTTGTCTTCATCGTTCTGGTCTTTAAGAGCGATCTTATTATCGTCCTGACACCAGATGTCTCACCTGTTTGGACTTCCAGACCTCCAGCACTGGCATGCCAGCTATGATGGAGTTGGGGTCTTCTTGTGCGGCCGAGTTGACCGTGTCGTTGGCACCGATTACCAGAACCAGGTCGGTATCTGTTCACACAAACCACAAATTAAAGGTTTTTACACCTTGTACCCACAAACTAAGTGTCTCAGTTTAAGCATTTGTTTGCTTTCTGGAGTTTTTACTTATAGTTCAACTTCAGTTTTATTAAAGAATTCTAGTCCTCGTTTTGACATGTGTCTAGAAATGATGAAAGTTTGTAAAGTTTCACAGTTTGAGGACAATAAAGTTCTAATTGAAGTTGATACAATCACATACTTCCTGTTGTTGAGTCTTGTAAGTCATAGACATCATATATATTGCTAGATGCCTTAACTGGGAGTCGACAGCGTTCCTACACGGCGGCCATCTTACCTCGGACAGCTTACGCTCCGTTCTCAATGGTAGCAGATGGAAGGTGAGTGAACAACTTAAACAAAAACACTCATAACTCGATGAAATATTAACGGATTTACAAGCAGGTTGCATTATTACAAACCTTATAGCACATAGGCTTGATAGGACATACTTTAACATTTTTAAATTAACGGTCCAAATCCGTCATATTTCACAGCCACATCTCTGGCGTTTATAACAAATCAAACTGTTTGAAAATTGGCTGAAAATTGAGCAAGTTAGAGTTATTTAAATAGTACATGCACCATTGACACCAATGTTACGAAAGGGGGCAGCTGTCCGAGGTAAGATGGCCGCCGCATAGGAACGTTCGTCCAATCGACGAACAGTGCAGGTAAGGCATCTAGTGATGTATATGATATCTATGATGGAAGTTACGAACGATTTAACAGGAAATGGCGTGGGGGATGTGTGGAAGGAAAAACTTCATTGTGTGTTCTTAACAAAACACTTGGTCTAGTGTTACAGTTCATACAACACTTGACATAATTACAGTAACATTTAAAATCGTCACATTAATATTTTCCACTAAATTAATTAAAGAGAACATTATCTCTTTATTTTGCTGTATCTGCTTTGGTCAGATACAGGCTTTGAAATAAAATGAAAATATTACAAAATTCACAAGTTTATTTACTTAAAAACAGAGAAATAATTTAAACAAAAAAGTTCTTTTGTTGATGCATAAAATATTAAATCCACCTCAAAAAAGCAGCACAGTGACATAAAAAATAACTCTCCAATCAAAAATCTTCTAGGAGGTAAAGCAGACTCACCAGGGAAGTCCTCGTTGATCTCTTCCATTTCCAGAACAATATCATACGGGACACCAGCTTCAGCCAGCAGAACGTTGAGCTGACCGGGCATACGACCCGCTACTGGATGAATACCGAACCTGTGGGGAACAAAAAGAGACTTTTAGTCAACAGTCACAGATCTTTCCCTTTAATAGGAGGGAGAGAGGGGAGGTCAAAGGTCAGAGGGGGACCAAAACAGAGTTTTAAATGGTGACAACAGTCTGTTTACATTAGGGATGCACCGACACCGGTATCGGCCTCGATACCACATTTTCTAAAGTACTCATACTCGTTCAAAGTCCCTCGATACCGGGGACCGATACCACGGTCTGAGAAATGTCTGTCTGAGCGGCGTGTAAGGGGTTAATCACAGGTGCCGAGTGCCCGCCCCCAAGGCCCCAGCTGCAGCTCAGAGCAGGGAGAAGTTTTCATTTTAAATAAATGTTCTTAATTCCAAACGAGTGCCTTGTTTTTTTGTTAAAGTATACAACTAAAGCTGTTATCTGTAAATTAAAATCATGTTTTTATTAAGTACTCGGTATCGGTATCGGTGAGTACTGAAATGCAAGCACTCGTACTCGTTTTCCAAAAAAGTGGTATCGGTGCATCCCTAGTTTACATGTAACTCCCACTGAACCCCTCCAACAGAGTCATTTACAGAGTCATTTGTTCAGGAAGTTTCTCTTCCTCTCCACCCACAAAACATGGCTGACCAACATGTGGAGGCTAATGGTGCGTTCGATTTGTCCTCGGAACTCGGAAATCCCGACTTCCGAGTAGGAAAAATCAAATAAAACGCCCCGCAAAGTCGGAACTCCCAGTCGGAAACTCGGACGTTTTTCAGAACTCCGACCTCGAAATCCAAGATGGCAGCGCCCTCGAAAACTGCTGTTTAGGTAGCTCTCAACGAACACATATGACTAATAAACAAAACTTGTAGCTTGTTCAAATTAGAGATGCAAGCGCTACATGTAACTTTTATTTCAAACACACTCTTATATGTGTGTCTTGTAAAATAAACAGACAAATCGAACGCACCAAAAGTCCATCATTCGTGTTTGTTTTTTTACCTATTTGACCTGATAAAAAAGTAAAAAATAAAATAAAATAAAAATAAAAAAGTTAAACTGAATAATTGGAATTCCAACTTCTCCGACTACGGAAACCAGAACGCTGTTAACTCGGGTGTGACGTCATTCCTAGTTCCGACTTCCGAGGTAAATCGAACGCACCATTATTTTGTCACTTGTTGTCAGGTGAAGGTGGAGCACATCTGACCTTGTGATTAATAACTGTCACAGCCGAATCATGAGAAACAGTTTCTGTTGAACATGTGTCCATGTGAACGAGGACAGTGGGCAAAAAAAGACTGACTTCAGTCTTGAAGAAAAGCTGTGAGACCATCGTGTGTGTGTGTGTGTGTGTGTGTGTGTGTGTGTGTGTGTGTGTGTGTGTGTGTGTGTGAGAGAGAGAGAGAGCGCGAGAGAGAGAGTAATCTAAAAGATGGATGGTTAACTGAGACAAGAGGGACACAATTACACAGGCTGCTTGGAGTATGAGGATAAATTAAGAAACTGAATAAGAAAACAGAAAAAAAGGAAAGAAATCAGGGCGGAGGAGTGTTTCCCCCCTTTTTTCTCTGACCACCCACTTTCCTCTAATCAAGGACAAATGCTCTAAGGAGCAGCAGCTGTAGCAGCCAGGATCAAACAACACGAGGAGAACAACTACACGAGGTTCTGCTGGAACGGCTTCCTTCTCTCTTTAGCTTTTCCTTCGACACACACTCGATCGCGCACGCACAAACACACACACGCTATCCAGGCTAAAGCATCCCATCCTTCCTCTGGACTTAGTTCACATTCTGTTCACTCATCTTTCTGAATTTTAGTTTTCATCTCTGTTAAATACAAAAAAACACGTAAATCATCACTTTACCTGACTTTCTTGCCAGCATCTTTCAGTATCTTCACTAACTCAGCGATGGGGTACTGCGCCTTTGCTGCACAAAGTCCATAACCTGAAAGAGATTTTACAACAGTGAGGAATGGGCAGACTTCACAACTGATGTCATCATTTACTAAGTGAAAGACACATTTTTAGCATCAAACACTAGAGAGTTGCTAAACAAGGTGCAGCAGGACAAGGGCTAAAACATATGAACCTACACAGACATCAGCTGCTAGACATCTCTGACTCGTATTCTAGCCTAAAACAAGATGAGCTTCAAGTTCAAACGCATCAGAGACGACAGGTTTATCAGATAAAACCAGGTCCTGAAATTTTCTAAGTATGTTCAGAGAAACATTTGATCATGTTAAAGTCAGAAACATTTACTCTAAACTATAATAAAAACCTTGAAGGACTGACAAATCAGAGATCATGGAATCATCTCTACGTCGTGTTTTGGCTAAAAGATGGAGAACAAAGCATGTTTTATCACCTTATTGTGATTTTACATCACTCACCCCTAGATGACACGTTACTGGTTTTAAGTGTTATGTAGTGAAGGTTGCTATAGCTTGTATTGCTGATTATTGTTTTACTAATTAAAGCAGAGTAATACTTTGATTCTTAGTGTGCATTTACCATATAGAATTACTAAAAGATTTTTTTATTGAATGAGCCTTACTTCCTTTTGTCCTTTCATAATAAAAGCCCCAGTCAGTTGCACTGCATTTCCAATTTAAAACACTAAAAAAAACTGATAATTAAATGATTGATTTTTTTTCCTGAGTTGTGGATTTGTGAAAAAGCAACTGTAGAGAAAGGATTTAGAGAAAGTCAAAGAACATTATTTCCGCTAAACAGGCAAATCTGTCGTTTATCTCATCCCTGTGGCATTATCTGTCTTCCCATGAGGCTGATACTACACAACTAGAGAAAAACAAAGCTAGAACTGGATTCTGCATTAAAGCTGTTATAGCAAATTTGGAAAACAAATTAGCTTAAAACATTTTTTTCATGCCTCTTAACTTCTAACATAGTATAGCTATAAATATATTGTGGAGATTCAAAAAAATGAAAAAATTAATGAAGTAGTTCTCTCGCATTTGTCTAAAAACCTCCACTAATAACACATTTCGCACCAAAAGCAACTATTGGACCATCCAGTTGTCGGTCTCACCTAACCAACGCACTTCCTTGGGTCCTCCACTCATCACGCACTCACGTATTTAGCCACAGAACATCACTGGTGTGAGAGGTTCTCTGCTCAATAATATCAGAGAAGGAGAAACTTCAGGACAAACTACCAGAGTCCCAAAAAGAAAAACACCATTTGAAGTCACGGACAACAAAAGATGTTTGGACCAAGAAAACAGCGTCTGGTGTTTAGCGCTTTCTCATTTCCTCCGGCATCGCGGGTTTCCGGTTCCAGCAGAAGCATCTCAGGGAAGACACCCGAGGGGACGGGTGAGTGTTTCATGACTGTGTTTGCGTTCAAAACCTAGCTTGTTCTGTAGATTTGCTATAACAGCTTTAAATGATAAATGACCCGCACTTGTATAGCGCCTTTCAGAGTCAGAGCACATCACAGTGCTTTACACTATGATGTATATATTAGGTCTTTTATTGCTTTCATAATCAAACATGATAAATGGTATGATACATTTTTTTCTTCACAACTAGTCAGAAACAGAAACTTTACAAAACACAGATAAAAGTGACACGGCTTCAAACTGAACTCAAGAAAAAGATAAAGAAGTTAAAAAAAAATACAAACTCTCTCCAAAACACAGTTTGCTGTTGTCTGACCTCCAGTTAAACTATTTAAAGACCCCCACCACACACACACACATTGGTGTGTTTCTAGCTCGCTCTGCCAACAGTCTGACATGAGTTTCTCATGTAAGACAATCACGTGGTGCCAGAGCATGTAGAGATGGTCCAGACAAAGCCAAGAAAACACTTGTGTTTATCACGTCTCAACTGTTTCCACAGATGTCAATCAGGCAAAGTGACTGTGGCGGCTCCAATTAGAAAAAACACTCAGGATGGAAACAAGGCTGGCACTCAGCAACACGGTTACACACTATCTGTAATTCTCCAGAGACCCTTTAGAATTTTTCTCCTTTCCTTTTCTTATTCTTTATTTTAGCAAAAACTCTAAAAATATTTAACATTTTTTATTTTCGTCTTTTTCTCCAACTTTTTCATGTGTTTGGTTTTAGTTTTCAGACATGTTTTTATTTCCATGCCAACTTTTTTTCTAAATAACCTACATTGAACGCCTCATTTCTTTTTCACCGGACCACATGAATACTTTCATTCTGCAGTTTTTGCAAATTGCAGTGATTTCCTCTGAAGATTTAGTTTTTGTAAACTGGCGCTGTGACTGGAATCACCAGGCTGGATGCATTTAGTCTGTGTTTACATGTACCCACGTGAGCAAAACAACTCCCTGGATCTGGATCACAACAGTCTGACGGGGATCTGGAGCGTTCCGGGGCCACCCAGTGACGCACCTACAGCGGCCAATTCAAGGACACCTGTAACTGTCAACATGCCTCCAAACACTGAAAACGCGCGCGGAGCTGGAACAAAGGTTGGATCCGACACTTCAGACCTGCGAAGCCAATCTGGACCTTGGTGTTTGGAGTTGTCAACAAACCCTGCAAGCCCTCATTTCATCCAATTTCCCCATGACCTTGCATTTACGCGCTCGGCTGTAGAATGTCTATTTACGAGTTACTGACGACCACACAGAAACACAGGCGAGTGTGTTTTTGCACTGCGAGTTGTCAATTATAGTGATGTAACACGGGTCAAGCAAAAGTCAAATAAACATCACACACTTAGCTGATGGTGGCGGGGTAAAGAGCGACAAAATTCAAATGTTTTTCCACTCGTGCGCCAACCCTGGGAGTGTGTTTTCACCTGGAGTGATGATTATATTGTGGGCCTCTTTGATCATTTCCACAGTCTGATCCACGTTGACCTCTGTGTGCGTTCCCGTGATCTCCATGGGCTTTCCTGTACCGGTGGAGGACGTGCCGTAACCTCCGAGGATCACGTTAGCCAGGGAACGATTCATAGCCTGATTGGGAAAGAATCATATTTTGTATTCCCTTTATGAGTGTGGATGAAAAAAAAAATCTCTAAATCAAAACAGGAATTCCACAAAAACGGTAAAGAGCCCCTCCTGGTGGACAGGAGAGGAACTGCTTACCACACACATGATATAGGACAGGATGGCTCCAGAAGACCCGATGAGGGCTCCGACGATGGTGAGCAGGTTGTTATTTAGCAGGAATCCCTCCGCACACAGAGCCCAGCCTGAGTAACTGTTCAGTACGGTGATGACCACCGGCATGTCGGCACCGCCGATAGCTGCCGTCAGTGTTACGCCCTAATGGAGAGCAGGAGGACACATGAGGCTCAAGCATTTGTTTAATTTACAATAAAATGCTGTTACAGCTCAGGGTCTGTGTGTGACGTAGCTGTGATGGTGGGGTAAGTGACCCCTCCCTATGTGTGGTGTCCTGCTAGCTACAGCTGTGAAATGCAAGTCTTTATTAGATTACTACAACTCAGCCTTGAGGAGCCTGGAGAGACTCAGAGCCTCAGAAATCTGTCTTTTACTCTCCTGAGGAAGTTACCAGCAACACGGTATAATGAATAAAAGTGGGAGTAAACACCCTTTGGAATAAAAGCTAAGTCTTGTGTAGTTCAGAGTCATGGATCACAGAAAGGTGCAACACAGAGTTTTTTCTGTAAGGTTGATCACCTCTATCTGTGAAACAAGCTCACCATGCATGATGAGTTTAGCTCTACATTAACATTTAATGGCACTAAGCACGACGTAGCCATAACATCCATAACAGCAATAATGGTAAAAAGTCTCAAATCATCCTTAAACCTACAACAACTCATCTCCTCCAAAACATTTCAGTTTCATTAACAGAATGAATGAATCCATCATTTGAACAGAGTTCGTTCAACAGCAGCTCACTGATATTACTAACCATCAGCCTCCATGGGTCTGGATATCCAGAATCTACTGTGTTTAACTTATTTCAGCTGATGCATCATATAGACAGAGCTGCTAGTATACTTTAAAAATCTTGTGCAAGCTTGCAAACACACACGCATGCATGCACGCACACACACCAGATCATTCATAATACTGTATTTGATCAACAATGAGAGCAAAGTTGCATAAAAAATAAACTAAAATGATAACATCCTGATTTCTCCTGGAATGCATTAATATTTTGCATACATTTTGCAGAAACTATCCCTTAATTTACACCAGGTCCATGAACGGTGCGTTTCGGCGCGACCACCACAGTGCGTGAATCCCTACTGGGAGAGTGCAGGACACGGAGTGGCTAGACCACGCCTCGTCGTCCATGATGAAAAACATGCCGATCGTCTCCTCAAATGAGCCCTTCAGTCATCGGTAACGACGTTATGTTTTATTGTTAAAGGAGTCATCACCTATAATACCGTGGATATCTACATCCTATTATAGTCTTTTAGACCATTAAAATAAATTGTATTGGAAAAATATATTAAAAATGTGCTTTTTTGATCCATTTCTGTAAAGGGCATATTTTCTCGCGAGATCACATATTTCGGCTGTCTCGGACTCGCGCGGGACTGAGGGGTGGAAGGAAGCAGGACGCAGCTTCAGCGTCTCGCTCCAAAACAACAAAAGTTATAACTGAACCCGACCTGGCAGTGACCTACGGGATCTAACCGTGTACGTACGAGCCCGAGCCTCGTAATGGTGCCCGCTTGTTGTTGAGTTGGGACAAAGCAAGCTAACAGCCAGGCATCGGCTCTTATGCTGTTGTGAAGATGGAATACACAAACCGATCGGAGTTTTGTCTCCCATAACACGAATTATAACATGAGTCGTCAACGGTAAGACATAATTTATGCGTTTCACGTTATGAAATGAGCTTTGTTGTGCTGGTTTGTTCGCTGATGGTTCATATTTGTTTATATTCGACCTTTGTGTCGACATATAGGCCAGAACTCAAGTTCTCGTTTTGGAATGCGCGTGCTCGTGGGGTGCATGTGAGCTGGTTGAAGAAGGCAACAGTAAACAAACGCTTCAATGTTAAATATCGGCTTCTCAGCCAGTGAAAAATCATTAGGAAGCCATTATAGACATTTTTTCAAGTGGAAAAGTGAAAATTTCAGGTGATGACTCCTTTAAGCAACTGCAACGCTGCATTTGTCTTTTATTTTGAAATGACCTAGATGCTTTACACTGAAACAATGTGTGATTTCCTGTTAAACCCCATGCTAACTGCAGTGTCGTGTCAAAAATAGAACCCAAACCTATCTTTACCTGAGCGGAGTGACAACAAACTTCTGGGACACATCTGACACACGCTGTGGTGCATCGGATATAAACCACTGATTAAAACGGCTTTTATTAGCCGCCCTAACGCACCGCTCACGCACCTTTGGGGTAAGCCCTCTGCTGATTTCTCCAACAACACATGCAAGAATTCTACAACTACAACAGATCATTGTGAAACATTGTCTTTACTTTTTGCATGATTTACGATTATGTTGCTTTAAATGTCCTCTTTTAGGGTTCACATGAATTCAAACATTTTTAAAGCCAAAACTCAACAGTTACTTAGAAACTGAAGCTGTCATAAAGATTCTTCCAAACTTGTCTCTATGAAAAGTGCAATTAATTTTTTTTTTGTAATTTTTTTGAGATCTAAAGCAGATGGAGTTGATGTTTAATGTTGAATATTTTATCAGATCCCATCGAAATCTTTGTGGATCTCAAAAAGATTTTCAAAATCTGGCTTAAGTATAAAATAAAGAACAGCCTGTTTGACATCCAGCTGTCTGCTCCACCCTAATGTTCAGGATAACTACGATTCCCCTCGTTAATGTTTTACTTTAACCCTTCTAATGCCGATTTCTTTTGTTTTTATGCTCCTAATTCTATAAAGGAATTTTCACTACCTGATATTTTTAGTAGCATGTTCACACAGTGACCAGTCAGCATGTGGGATCATTTAGGTCCACAGTATTTAAGTATTTCACATAAAAAGGCCAGTGCTGAGAGCAGATCTAAGAAATGCATGCATGCAGCATACCATTATAGCAGAGAGGGCAGAAACTGATCCGAGACAAGTCATGCCTGTGGCGTAGCTCGGATCCAGCATGTAGGGAACCATCCCACCAATGCTTCCTGCCAGGAGACTGGCATTGAGAGCGTGACGACCTGGGAGCATCAGAGGAGCGCTGTTCAGCAGACCTGAGGAAATACAGCAGGGAGGAAGTGAGAAGGACATAAAACAGAAAAATATGATAAAGGATATCTTAAAAATACACAACGTATGTGAAGAAATTAAAGTGATTTTGACTTGTTTATTATCCACTACCTGGTAGACACACAGCAGAACAAAGGGGTTTAAATCCTGTAACCAACCAGAGGCTCGTTTTATGCTTTTCTCACCTTGCAGCTTGCCGTACGCCACCAGAGAGCCACTGAAAGTGATCCCACCGATGTAGGTGCCGAGGTAGGCGACAATCTTAGTGAGGTTAGCTGCAGGATCTGTGGCGAAGTGGGGGTACTCGATCATATATTCAGCCACACAGGTGAGCACAGCAGCCAGTCCAACCAAGCTGTGGAACGCTGCCACCAGCTGGGGCAGGTCAGTGATCTGGATCTTCTTAGCAATGGCCAAGCCTGGGGACGGGAAGAAAAAACAGAGGAATAAATAAAGTGCAATGCCCCCTTAAAGGTCCCAAATCACAAGCTCGTGCACACACATACACTCAGGAGGGCTGCTGGGAAGTAGGCCCATGTGAAGAGCCAGGTGCTGCTGATGAAGCCTGCTTCAGGAATTTCCAGGTTTTTCTCCTGGTCTAAAATGTGCCTGTGTGTGCATGTGTGTGCGTGCATGTGTGTGTGCGTGTGTGTGTGTGTGTGTGTGTGTGAGCACACATGTCCAACAGGAAGCCTTTCAAAACTGGTGTATCTGGAAAACAGCATTATTATCTGTGTGGATAGTTTAGTCTGGTTTTCAGCTTTGTTACTGGAACAATTAGCATTTAAATGATGGAACTGCTCTGAAGCAGAGAGAGAAAGTGAGTAATATCTGATCCTAATCACTCAGACAGCCCTCCTGTGTCTGGTGAGAGTTAGTCATGTTGTGTTTGATGTAAACATCAGAAACTCGCAGAGTCTGGAATACATGCACACAGACACAAACAACACAGAACCCACATCCATCTGCTGCAGCACTACTCTGCCAATGTGAAGAGTTTCTCTGCAGCACTGCCTGATTGTTCTCCTAACACACACACACACACGCACACACACACACACACACTCACACTCACTCACCAGCACTGCCACCTACAGCCATGGCTGCGCTCATTTGTGCCAGGAGCTCAGGATTGGGTTTGAGAGCCCCCAGAGTGGCAGCCAGGCCCCCCGCGACTCCAATCATGCCCAGAGCGTTTCCCAGCCGAGCCGTGCTCTGGTTAGAAAGGCCAGCAAGGGCACCGACACAACACAGGCCCGAGCCCAAGTACATCATCTGTTGAACGAAAGACCGTTGAGGATCGGGATTAAAAGTGGAAAAAAGGCTAAATGGTTTTAGTTGGACAGTTCAACACGACATCTGGACAAATACTGAAAATGTTTGGAGGTTTGGGTAACTCGTATGCTGTTTTTGTTCCATTTCTGTGGGATAAAACCACAAATACCTTTTTACATGTAGTGTAACATTTTATTGCACCTGTTCAATGTTGTATCCAGAGTGCAGAGCAGCGGCATAGCCTCCGACGAAGACCCCTCCAGGAAGCAGGTACAGGTAGTTGTGCTCCGGGGGATCGGTGGGACGTTTAAACATGTCCAACATCTTCTGTGTTACCAGGAAACCACCTGTGAAAAACACAAAGAAACAATAATAATACACTGGTACTAAATTAGGTTTCAGAGTACAGATGGAAAAAACCTGGCAGTCGAGGCACCTGGAAAAGGTCAACAGGTGTTGCAAAGTCAACAGCTGAAAGGTTTTTGCCAAGTCCAATAACCAAAGTCAGGAATTTAATGAGTCTACTTTATGTCAGGATAAATATTTCAAATAGAAAACCTCAGAAGTGTTAACCTAGGACCAGACAGTGTCTCACCGCTTTACAGGAAAATCTCACATTACCATGTGCAAGTCTCCATTCTCCCCTCTGGCATGACGGCAACCACACGAGCACACATGAACCCTCAAACACGAGGGTGAATCAGAGGTTAGCGTCGCTTTCTGTCCGGCACGGGTAACTTTAGCCAAAGAATGTCCGAGTTAGAACATGGAATAATAATTTCATTACTGTTATTGCAGTTCTGCAGACATGTCCAAGTCAATTTGTTAATCTGAAAGAATGTTCCTGTACTAAAGCAACACATTCACCTATTTATTTATTATTATTTATCACTAGAATGAATCTACTGGTGTCATATTAGAAATAAAAGCATCAACCGTTCAGACAATGTGGCCTAAAATCAAAAAGGATTTCAAACGTCACAAACTTTTAATCTTTGTGTGTTTCCCCAAAGGTTTCTGGTTAGATTTGGCAAAAGAACACAGCTGAAATATAAAACGTTCCACCGCAGGGAAGTGTCAAAGGTGAAATGAGTAAATGAGCTTAACGAGCATCAGCTCAAAGTTCATTATAATTACACATTTCTCATGGTTTGTGAGATATTGTGCATTAGAACATAACTGCTTTTGGCAAAATCATAAAATAATGTTTTATTAGTTATTTTATTTAATGAGAAAATAAACTGTGGTTATTACTTTTCAGTCATGATTAGCATTGAATGTCCACCACTACAGCTCACATCATACCATGATAACATACCATAGACCAGCTCAGTGGCCTAGTGGTAGAGTGTCCGCCCCGGGACTGGGAGATCGGGGTTCAAATCCACGGTCGGGTCATACCAAAGACTTTAAAAATGGGACCCAATGCCTCCCAGCTTGACACTCAGCATTAAGGGGTTGGATTGGGGGGTTAAACCACCAAATGGTTCAGGAGCGCGGCCACAGCTGCAGCTCACCGCTCCCCCAGGGAGCACCAGTGTGACAACTAATGAGACTTTTATATGTTTTTGTCACCTCTGGTAACTGAAAAGGGATTGAATGAACCCATAAACTATCTTGACTGTTTAATTTTGGGTTACCAGGTTACCATGATGTGACAGTGGCAGTAAATGCAACATCATTTTATAAAATGGTAAATGGCCTTCTTAGGGTTCTACAACCCCCCAAGGCGCTTCACAACACAATCAGTCATCCACCCATTCACACACACATTCACACGCTGGTGGGGATGAACTACATTGTAGCCACAGCCACCCTGGGGCGCACTGACAGAGGTGAGACTGCCAAACATTGGCACCACCAGTCCCTCCGAACACCACCAGCAGGCGAGGCGGGTTAAGTGTTTTGCCCAAGGACACAACGACAGCGACAGACTGAGTGGACGCGAACCTGTGACCTTCTGATTGCAAGGCAGCCACTTTACTCCTCTGCCACCATCGCCCCTATAAAAGCAAAATGTAGCACTTACCCCGGTTATCCACCGTAAAGCAGTGGATCTTGGGCACATCCCAGAATCGTAGCGTCACGTCGCTCCAACAAATTTACGCTTTGGGTCTAATTTTTTATCGGGTCAGACAGGAAGTCAAACTCAGGAGTAGTGTCAAATTTGCTGCAACTTTCAAAATAAAAGGCACACTCCAGTTGCTTAACTAGCTGCTGAGCTTGCGGGGAAAATGCGTCTTTTACGTTACGCGACACTTGCACATCCAGTGGAAAGCCCGGGTTAGGATGTCTTTAGGGTTCAGCAGGACTTACTTAATATTTCTGCCACAGTAACAAAAAAATGTGTCTGAACATGGCAGCAATTCACTTTCTCTAGGTCATACTTGCTAGCTGTTAACCTATCAGTCTCTTCAGATATAAAACAAAAACCAAAAAAAGTCTGACAGTGTCTATGACTTCTACTCAGAAACAGCCGGTACGTCTTGAAAAAAGCTCATACTTTAGATCGACAGCTTCCACTTGAAGATGAAACTTTGGGTAAGCAAGAACAAGAGGGTCTTGATCATTTAGACAGACTGAACAGGTCGTTATGACAGTCAACTGTTCATTTGCTCCCTTCCTTTTCCTGTCATAATTTTTAGCTAATTAGAGAAATCTAATCCTGGAAAAACCAAGTTTCCCAGGTCTATTAGAGGGAGACGAGTAATAGAATTAGAGATCAACCGATATTGGTTTATTTATTGCTGATACTGATATGTAGGTCATGGCGAGTCCACGGCTGATTTTCATAGCCGATATCTAGACGTTTTCCACCTTAATTGCATGCTAAAATGTCACTAATAACATTAATTGATGCACAAATTTTCTGAAGCTGAATCAGTTTTTGAACTCTGAATTAAACCAACTGTTAAACCTTAATTTTGTGCACTGCTCAGTGTTAAAATCAGACATTTCTGCCGAAATCAGGTGTATCAGCCAGACTCACCAGCAATGTTGACGGAGGAGATGAAGGCAGCGAGCACAGCCAGTGTCTCTGCAGTACAAGAAGGCAAGTAGCCCCCCCCCATCAGGGACAGACCACCCACAGCCGTCAGACCTGCAGACAACATATACGTCAGTGCTTACAAAATTACATTTTCATATTAAATGGTACAGGAAAAGCCTGATGAAGAATCAAACAGGAACTCTAAATAATAAATCCATCATTAAGTTATTATTTGTTTATTAACACTTCCACACACGCTCCTCTCAGAACCCAGTTTGCCTGCCAGAGTGGAAAAACAAAAAAAAACGGGTAGATTTGGCGATAAAAAAGAAAAAGGAGAGCGTATGTGTGTGTTTTAACCAAAATAGGTTCAGGAAACCTTGATAAGATCATCCCCTGTAATGATTTACAGGCAGTAAGATGCAACACGGCACCGAGAGCCAGTGTTCACACGGACATGAGTGCAGCTTGGGTTGACTAGCAGGTGTGTTTTCGCTGGATGGATAAAATCCAAAGTTAGACTTTCTTTTGGAGACAAAAACAAATGGAAATATGACCAATTTATGCTGGCAAAAACCAGCTTTAGAATCATGTTTGTTTATCAGATCCTATGCGGAGCTTCGAATGTTGCCAAACATAGTTTCTCAACTTCTATAATGTAATTACAAGCTCATTTAAAATCTGTGATGAAACCAAGGAGATGATCAGGAAACATCAAAAAGATGTTGTGTAAGGAGACAATCTGCCAGAGTTCTCCAAACATCTGTACTTTAAAGACGTAAACAACTAAAGCTGTGACACTTCATACTAAATAAATTCACACACTGATCCAATGTTCATATCTGAGGTGTTTAATACAACGAACAGCACCTTTCTTAACATAATAATGCAAATATCTGTTGTTATTTGAGTTTGCAAAGGTATTTATGGAAGAAGAAACAGGAAAAAAAACACAAAATCAGTTATTTGTTACATCTTTTATTAGATCTTCAATTTAAATCGTTATGTTGTATGAAACAAGGATAAATATTAGACGTGCCTGAAAAAAGCGATACAACTGATTGTGTGCGTCGGTGTAATCGGTGTACCAGGAAATCATGCAATGACAAAGGTTCCGCCTTCTTGGAAATTCAATCTGTGATTAAATGCGTGAATTTTTTTTATGCGTCATTTTTTTTCTAATTAATCATAACTAACGCGTTAAAGACCTACCACTAGTTTTCTAATGTTTAAATGGTGTAGTCCTGTTTAGTTTGTGTGTTGTTTCATGCAGACTGCACCGTGCATAATTGACGCTTGTTAAGACTAATTAGTGCCTGTTGGTCTTCGTGTTCAATGATAAATGTTACTGGTTTATGTGAACACATGCTACTGGATGTTATAAAACCTGTTTATTAGTTTATGGTGTTATATTCTCTTTTCCCCACTTCTTAAAACCACACACACACATTTACACACACATTCTAGTCTACGCTCTAGTTGACACTACGAGAATTGACTGAGAATCGATTCTGAATCGAATCGTCACCCCGACAATCAAAATAGAATTGAATCATGAGTTGTTGTAAGATTCACATCCCTAATAAATATGTGTGAAAGAATAAAAAAATGACTTAACAGGCTTGAGGTTTAATGCAAAAAGTGACAGAAACCAACCTGAGATGGCATTGGTGACAGACATGAGGGGAGAGTGCAGAGCAGGAGTGACTCCCCACACCGTGTGGTATCCCACGATTCCAGCGAGACCGAAGGTGGTGACGATCTGAGTGAAGGCGGCGTTAGGAGCAGTCAAGCCCAAACCCAGCAGGGTGGAGATACCTGGGACAGAACAAGAAGATAAAACGTCAGAGCAAATGAGACAACCGGAGATGCCTGTTAGGAATATATAATATTATATAATATTATATATATAGCATCATATCATTGACAGAATAGAGCCATCTCAAACAAAAACGGTATTTTTATATCAACATGGGTCCAATCAAAGTCCTCCAAAAAAAGGGTGGGTTAGTCCACAACAACTCTTACATCCACAACCTACCTAATATACAGCTGAAAACATTCAACATTCCTTTAGATGAGTCTCTTTTTCATCATAACCTCCATTAGCATCCTCCCATTAGCTTCAAACTTTCAATCGACATCACCTGAACCAACAGGTGAAGGGTTACCCCCTATGCTGAGGCAAAAGCTTCAACTATTGGCCAATAGGTCACAAGTCCCATCCTCCATTATCCTGTGTAGCTGGAACCAATTGGGCCACAATATATTGTTGATTGACGCATCAAATAGCAAATGAAATTTGAAAAACAACAATCTAAAGCATGAGGAACCCTCATGGTCTGCTTCCGCAAACTGGATTAGAATTATAGTGATTGGTAGAGCGCCCACCAAACATCTAAACGTCACCTCGAATACATCAGCCATTGTCCTTTTTTGGACTGATGAATATCCGTATCGGAAAAATTTTATATATCACCCAACCTCAGCATGTTGTAAAGATGAAATGTGTTAACTAATCTTTACAAGGGCATAAAAAACATCCTCCTCATCCATGACAGTAAAGCTCCAGCTCACTACAGCAGTGTTTAGACAAGTAGAGCAGCTATCATCAGCAGCTGGGAGGTGGAACCAAGTAGGGGACATCTCTAACTCTGAGACAATGTGTGAACCACGTTAACGACATGTGGAGCTCTTACAGAGCGCCGTGTTCCACTAGGAGGAACCCTCACTACACTTCAAACAAACAGCATGAAACCATTTTTACAATGCACACTTCCTGACACTAACAGGGCGCCTGAGTATGTGAGCGCCCTCTCAATACGCCTGTCACCTCTCATCTCCTACACACATTCCAGCTGGGACTTAAAAAGCAGCTCGTTAACCCATCCTTCACCTTAAAGCAGACCCCAGCATCCCCGAAGACCCGCTGGCTCACAATTAAAACACATGAAAGAGCAAACTCCAGACGCACACTTTACTCTGATTCAGCATCTTTGCGTTATAGTAGAGGTAAAAATCCTTTTCAGATTGATCCGTGATTACTAACCTGCAGTGTACATGCCGGCAGAGGTGAAAGTAGCCCTGAAGGGGGAGATCTGCGCTGCCTTCTCCGCCTCCAGTTCTTGGACAGTCTTGGGTTTAGGAGGAGCTGCAGTGGGAACGTTGTTCGGCTGAGGAGCGGGGAACAGGTTCTTTCCATTCTAGAGGAGGGAAAAAGAACCGTACAAACTAAGGTAACAATAAGATTAACCTGGTTTATCAATCCTAAAGGTTACTGAGCAACATCATTTAGAAGAATCACTGCACAAAATGGTGGAAATTGTTGTTATTACAAATGTTCCAGTTTCATTTCAAGTATGAGCCCAAGATCCATTTGTACAAAATGAAAGTAGTCAAACAGCCATTTGTAATGTTTCAATTTGATCAAGGTGCTAGGGATAGGATAAGAATCAATCCAGTGTTTGCGAAATCACGTCGGACATTACCGACGTGATTTAATTTTGTCCGACAAAAAACTGTAAATCGTCGGACATTATGATCGATGCCGTGCGTCTACTCTGAACGTGCCAAAATAAAATAAACTTCCTGAAAACCACAAATTGCAGACTGCTTGTTGGCTTCCCCTGGAAGCCCTCAACTTACACACCCAGGGGGAGCCCGAAAAAAGATCCAGTTTCTACATATATTTCTACATATATTACATTCTTTATTTGGACTCTCAGCGTAGCGGGTCTTCTTTTGGGTGGGGAGGATGGAGAGCGGCAGAGCGCTGATTACTGATGCGCACTGCCGGGCAGCTGCGCCCTGCGCACGGCCACAGTAACATTCTCAAAGTGGCGACACCAAAAAAAAAAAAAAAACATAATTAACACACGATCGTTCATGTTTGCTCATACTGTCTTTCATTTGTGCCTGACGCGCTCCACTGCTGAAGAGCTCGTCTACCATGCTTCGGTGACGTCACATCACTGGTGCGGCCGCACAGCGCACATTCCGCTATTTTTGCGGTCGACAGATCTTTTTGATCTGCAAATTTCAAAAGTAACTTATGAGTTGAAAAGTAAGAAGCCAGGCAGCAGTTTCTCTGGAGGATTGAGAGGAGATGCAGCTAAAATAGTCGCATAAAAAAAACAAAACAGTGTTTGAAAAGGAAAATGTAGGCAGATATGTCCACTACACGTTTGTAATTTTATAATAATAAGAATTTATAAGCATGTAATATTTATTTATTTGATACAACTCAGATCACCTTCAAAACTCAGTCCCACACCCAGGGCCGTTTCTAGGCATTTCGGGGACCACGGCACAGTGCCAACCCCCCCCAAGAAAAAGATAATTTCTTTATATTGTGATATTAGTGATGAACTAAATCATCAGACAGAATGACATTTTGTCCTTAACAGCAGTTTATTAGAGTAGTTTAACAAACAGCTGAGATAAACCCGCATCTCCAACTTCCAGTTTCACCTCAACCAGCCACAGCGTCTCTTAAAGGAACAGTAACATCAGGCTACAGCATCAGTCACAAAAAGCCCTTATGGATCATTACAATATTTAGAAATATTGTCATATATAATATGTTGTTTCTGGTGTTTCATAATAATTTATAATAATTATAAGATCTCTAATAATTTCCTGATAAACTCTGTTGGTTTATTTTCTAAGCAGAGGGACTGTCTAATCCTCATTTTCTGAATTTAGCAGAAAATCACATTGATGGTTCTTTTTTCAAATTATGTCAACAGATTATTGTCACAATAAAAAAATGTATAATATGTAAAGGTCAGAGGTCACTACAATACCCACTGTTAAATAGATACAAATCTGAAGCCCGCGAGGACATTGTCCTACGTGGTTTAAAAATGTCCTGCGTGAGACGCTCTCACGTCTGCCAGTTTGGCAGGCGTGGCTCAAAAGTTTTCGCAAACACTGCAATCATGACAATTTTTAGACATCAAATTAGGGCTGGGCAATAAATCGGAAATTCATTGTTATCGAAATTTCTGACTCTAACTGATATCGTTTTGCATATCAATAAATTTGGTAATATGGTTCAGATACCTCATGTTAAACATGTTACGTATCAGTTTGGACTGTTTATTGAATTTTCCTACAATAAATTCAGTCTAAAAAAATCGCTAATATCGTCTGGCTGAACGTATCGCAATATATCGTGATATATGGTATCGCCTCCCCTGTGATACGTATTGTATCGCCAGAATTTTGCCAATGCACATCCCTAGTATTAAATATTTTATGCAGCGCTATCTGGGATGTGCAAGAGTTTCAATAAATTTTAAATAGTTGTGTTTTTTATAACAAAAATTTCAAAGCCATAGTGTTGATATCCAGCCTACGAGATATTCATCCTCTTTCCTTCATGCAGATTGATCTGCCTCAAAGCCTGAGGAACTTCTTCTGTGAGGCTCATGAACTCTGACCCTTAAGCTGTTCTCTATACTATTTTTACCACAGTATGATTGCAGATGTTTACTTCTTTATGCAAGACCGAGTCAATTATTTGTTCTTCCATGTTCTATTATGCAAATAATAATAATGGCAATAATAAATTAACCCAAAGCTAAGAGTTTTTTCATTCATCATAAGGTTAGTCAATCAGGATCCAGCAGGTAAACTGCCTAGTTTCCCCCAGATATGCTGAAAAGAATGTGTGTGGGCTTAGGGTGACATCTAGTGGCAAAGACCAGAACCTACACTGTTTTCATTTATTGTCTGGTGGTGGTTCACATCAGCCCATTTTAAATACAATGTGAACAGGAATACATGTTGGTTCGGCTTCCTGGCACATGAGAACATCATACCTGCATGACAATGGATCCTCTGACGACATGATCCATGGTGCCGTAGTCAAACGCATCCTTGACATCGAGGTAAAAGTTCTCCTTGTCTGGGCTGATTGCTCTCATCAGCTTAGTGATGTTGTTGGAGTACAGGGTGCTGGACTGTGTTGGTAAACGGCTGGGCAGGTCGGTGTAGCCAACGTGGGTCACTCCCTAACAATAAAAACATTTAAGAACAAGAAAAAATACATCACAACGTTTTATACTTGTGTGTGTATTAGAGATCAACCAATAAGTTTTTTCTATTGCCGATGCAGATGTGTGCTGCTGATTTTTTTGGCTAATTTTTATGACCAATATCTAGACATTTTCCGCCTGATCTGCATCCTAATGTCACTAATGCACAACAGTGGATGCACAACATTTCTGAACTTAACCAGTTTTTAAACTCTTGAATCTTTATTCTGCGCACTGAATCAAACATTTAACCAAAGATAATCAATCAAATAAAAAAACTGACCAAGTATTAAAGGTGCAATATGTAAGAATGAAGAATAACATCCTGTGGTTACTGAAGTTCAATTTTTCTAAACAAAAAGTGACATTCTCACTCCCGTTCCGTGAGTTTGACGGCTGTGGCCAGTTACAGATCAGCACCAGAAGATTCTAGATGACAAGCAAAGACAAGTCACACGCAGTAAGTTAATAAGTAGATAAATACATTGTCATATCTGGTGTTAGCACTCTTGGGTGTTTTACGGTAGGAAGCACTCACTACACTTATTACGGTAGTAAAACAACACAATTGACTAATTAGCCTTTCGCCGGCCCCGCCCCCAGAACGGCTTTTGTCCAATCACACATCATAGCAACCGTTACTATCCGACAACTCCAAACAAGATGATAAATCTAAGCCTAATTAATAACATTAGCCTCGATAGTAGTCGTGCCCCCTTCGTTCCCCTTCAGAACCTCCTCATCGAGCTCAACCAGCAACAGCCAAGCATGAGTGCTCCCCCGGCCACGGCTGGGTGGAGGTCCGCCTCCCAGACTATCCAAGACCCTTTATAAGACACACCGTGCCGGCAAATCAGCGTAATATTACCTCAACCGTGTGTCTTATAAACGCACATTAAGCCTTGGCGCAACAGCGGGTGGTGTCATGATCACGTGATAAATTAATGCCGAGCTCCGGCCGAGAACTATATTGACAATGAAAGTAAACACGGGCTTAAGTTTCTTTTTGTTAACAGAACCAGCTGAGATGATAAACTGGAGCGATGCAGAGCACCGGGAGCTTTTAGAGCTGCCTGCAGCTCAGATCATCTGACAGCTGACATCTGACAGCTCACAGGGACACAGCATCGCCGCCACCGCTCACCGATCCACGTGTTCCCGGACGCCGCCTTCTCCCAAAACTCCCAACTCCTTGTTCCCTGCTACGCTTCGCTCAGCGGAGCCGACACTAATATATCCCTCCACTGCATACTGTAACCCGTTTTGCCTCGATCTGGATGATATTGAGGAGGAATTGCTCCAAAAAATGTCACTGACACGCATCTGTCTACTTCGTTCCATCGCGGAAATCTGCGGAGCTGCAGTATTTGATCCACTTATTGTCGGACTTGGCAACAGTAACTAAGGGGGACGGGGCTCGGCGAAAGGTCAATTATTCACTTCACACACATTTTACTGTAATATTGTGCTGTTGGTAATTATGATGATGATCTTTATTTCGAACAAGGTAAAATAATATTGAATTCACAAAAAACAAGAGAAAAAAAAAAAAACAAACAAAAAAAAAACACAACAAATGTTTTCTGTGAAAAAAAAAAAATAAATAATAATAATAATAATAACTAAAAAGCCTTACCATATAAGACTTTCCAACTTATATCAAAGTATCACAAACAAAATTTGTTCAAAAAGGAATAGGAAGAAGCATAGCTTATTTCACCTATCCCTAACAACAACAACACCCCAGCCAGCTGAGAATGAAATCTGTTTCAGTGTAACCTTCCTTCCAACATGATTGAGACATTAGACTGTTCAGTGATTATTTCACAGTAGAATTCTTACATATTGCTCCTTTAAATATGTATAAAACAGGCAAATAAAAATGTCATATGACAGTAATGTTTTAGAGCATTTAAATGTTTTTCAGGAACTTAAATACATGTTTAAATAAAATCTGGCAGCAGCACCGGGCTAACCATGGATGTGCCTGACTTTAAATGGGCTCTACTAAAGAGGTATATCGGACGATGCTTTTTATTTAAAAAAATGGTGACTATCGGCTGACCGATGTATTGGTTCATCCCTAGTAGGGTTGTCAAAAAAATCAATACCTAGATATAAATCGATACTAATAGTGGTATCTAAATTAGATATTCCATCCCCGTGGTATCGATATTATGGAGCATATACACAGCCTTCTTCAAGTACACCGACACGCACGACAGTCAGATGCCGTAAAGCAGCCTCCGACTCCCGGATAAACAGAAGAAGCCGCCGCATGGCTACATTGCAATTTCCCGCGCGAGTTGTCTCCAATATAAGTTTTGTTAACAATGGCAACAGCGAGTTCGGGAGGCACTTCACAGCCCAACTTAACCGACAACACAAAGAGCTAATTTTTGCACTATAAACCGAGGAAGCTAGATAAAAGGAATGTTATTTTTTGAATAAACTTGTTCAATAAATTGGTGTTTTTAAATAGTGTCAAAATCAAGTATCGAGTTATTTTTTCTGTATCGAATCGAGTTTGAAATTTTAGTATCGTGACAACCCTAATCCCTAGTAAGTACACGAACCTTGTACACAGACAACTCTCCTGGAACTGTAGTCTCAATGTTTCCACCAGCCTCAGCAGCCAGGTCCACCACCACCGACCCGTCCTTCATGCTCTCTACCATCGGTTTGGTGATTAGGATGGGTGCCCTCCTACCTGTGATGTTAAAATAAATATAAAAGCATTAATAAGGTGAAAGAAAGCTCAAAAAAATCTTTTTTTTTCTTTCAACTTTAAAAAAAAAAAGATTTTCTTTTCCAGTATAATGTATTTAAATTACTTTTATAGATCAGTTTTAGGCAACAAGTCCAAATTTAAAACTAACCTATTTACCGGCTCAGACCATGAGTCTCACACACTTCAGCTAAAGAAACAGAAGAAATGTTTACACAGCCTTGTTTTCAAGACCAAAGCCTTTAAACTACCAGCATCCCAACAGAAAACTCTGCATGTGTCTACAACACTGAGCATACCTGGGATCAGAGCAGTGCTGATCACAATGTCCACTTCTTGACACTGTTTGGCAAACAGCTTCATCTCTGCCTCTATGAACTCCTTAGACATTTCCTTGGCGTAGCCTCCCTGGCCGTCTCCTGACTCCTTAATGTCCACCTCCAGCGGCTCCGCACCCAGAGACTTAAACTGCTCCAAAGCTGCAGCTCTGAAAGGAAACAGGCGTCAAACAGGAATTCACTATAAGGCAGAACAGTGAATGCACGTTGCTGAAGTGGGGAAAAAAATTAAATTATATATAGGCAAAAATCTTAGTTTGAGGGCTCTAAAATTTTTGTAACATCAAACTATAATAAAATAAAAAAAATATAGAATACTGTCATGTTCAAACATTTTATAATCACGAATTGGCATCAGTCTTTAAAGGTACAACTTGTTTTCTGTGCCAGAATTTTGTACTGTTGCTCAACCAAAACAAGGACAAAATTACAGCTTGTCATTTCCCCAATTTATTTATTGATTTTTATTTTTTATTTTGCTTGAAAGGGGAAAAAGTTACGATCAGATTAATAAAACCTAAAAGTAACTACATTTCTATAACAAAGCAGTCAGTATGCAACTGTAAAAGTAGCCTTTAGGCTGAAAAAAACTGAGAAACACTGGTTATTAGTTACAAATAAGCTACAACGATGATGATAATAGTGATTTGGACATCAATTCAACTAAGGATGTTCCAAAAGTCCTTGTTTATGCCTAACTCCAACATTTCCCGGTCAGACATGGATAAACAAGACAAACCAACCTGGTATCGAACCCTCTGACGATGGCTCCCATCGCTCTGGCTGTACCAGCTGCTGCCAGACCAGCTACCCCTCCCCCAATAATCAGCACCTATTCAAATAAACAGCTATAAACAACCACCATCAAACAGAACATGTTCACACTCTAAATAGCCATAAACAGATTCATTTTTATTTGATTAAAAAAATAAAGACAACTACAGAAACACTTTTTTTACACACCTTTGCTGGTGGGACTTTCCCAGCTGCTGTGATTTGTCCGGTGAAAAATCGCCCAAAGCTGTTGGCTGCCAAAACAACAGATTTGTACCTGGAAGGACAAGGAAACATGTAAAAATGTGCCAGCAGCTGCTAAACACACGTGTATACAAACGTGTGGCTTTTGTTGTCTTTCTATGGCCCCATGGCTTGTTTCCATTATTGGAACATCCGGGTAATTTTACCGGACCTTCCCGGCATGTGCGTATCTCCATTTCACCAGCTCAGCCCAAAAGGACCACTCCAGGACATTTCAGGAACCAAACGGGCACCTGCCCTGGGGTATGTACTCAGAAATGGCCTGGTAGAGTTGCTGGGCAGGAGTTGTTGTTAACTTATGCTGATTGGTGTTAACTCGACTGATATTGGCAGACATCGTCTACAGCTCCTACAGAGCGCCGGTCATTGAATACAGTTTTTTACGTCACACATCTGCCCTCCCTGTCCCCTTAAATCGAATAAATTGTGGCGTACTTTGAAAGAATAAGATGTCTTTATGTTATTAATGTCTATGGCTATGTCTATAGTTGAGGGTGCCTTTTGGCAATGATCAGTGACTTCCCTTCGCGTTGACGTCTTAGAAAATTCCCAAAAGCAGTGATCTTGTATGGAGACCCGCCCCCCTGTCTTCTCCCCCTCCAGTAATTTCCCATAACTCCTGCAGAGGAAACACAGCTTATGTACATACCCTGCTATGTTCGCCATGGAGCTCAGTGCATCGTAACCCTGAGCGATGGTGACTCTAGGCACCTGGTCCATAGCCAGGACAGTGGCTTTCTTCTGGGACAACATGTCCATCAGCTCTGGGTTCTGAGCTGGATAGATGAAACTGAGTAACGTTGCTGCATCCTTCATCATCTCCACCTCATGAACTCCCAAAGCCGGGTTAAATATAGGAGCACGGACCTGGAATCAGCCAAATAAATACATGAAATATAGCCATTCTACACATTAGAGGCATTCGGCCTATTGTTTTTTATTTTTGCGTATTTTTGTTTCTCTTCAAATGACAACAAAAGGGGAAAAAAACTGCTTTAATAAAAAGTATGAGAACAGACGCCTTTAGGCCTACCTTGACCAACAAGTCAGATGACAGCACATCTTTTACATCTTTAATCGTTGCTCCAGCCTGAGTGTACTGCTCATCGGGAAACTTGGAAAACTCTCCAGCTCCAGACTCCACGACAACGTTGAAGCCCTGTTTGATGAGAGCCTGGACACCAGCTGGAGACAGCGCCACACGACGTTCATTCTGGAAAATTTCTTTGGGAACTCCAACTGTGAGCTGCTTGTATGGGATTCCTGACGAGGTGCAAACAGACAGAAATGATGTGTCAAAGGTCATTTTTACATATTTCCCTCACAAACTGATGTCTTTAATTCATTACAAGTAAAAACTAAAACTATTAAAGGAATAGTTCACTATTTCATCACTGCTTTGGTTCCTAATACGTTTTGATTCAGGTCTATTGCTCAAGTGGACAGACGGGTCACATGTCACTTTGGCCCTGATGGAAAATTCCACTTCAGCTCTTTCTCTCCGTTTCTTCCTGAACAAAAAAAAAGAGCTCAATGTTGTTTCTCAGTCCTGCTTCTCCAGCTGTGCTGACCCATCCGCTCAATAGTTGTTTTGTTACAAGTTGGACAGGATAAGGCAGCAAAATACTCAAATAACAAATGAGTCTATAAACCTAGAATTCACCAAACTCTTCTGCTGCTCTAATCTGTCTGGATGGTGCACTTTTATTTATTGTCACCTTTTCTTCTTCTTACCTCTGGGAGGGACAGAGAACCTCTCAATTTAACAATCACACACAAGCTGCATCAGGTCTAATCTGATTACTTTTGAAAACTTTCATCTTTTCTTTTTATCTGACTTGTTTTAAAATTTGATGTGTTTATTTCATTTTTATATTGTCCTTCATGGGTTTATTCAACTGTGTTCTTCTAAACTGCTAGCTTAGCATCTCACGTGCAATAGATGGATCCAAACAAACCAGATTATTATTATAAGTTATGACAACAGGTCTGAAAAAAGCAGATCATCCCTGCTCACAATTCAATTCAGTTTATTTATATAGCGCCAAATCACGACAAGAGTCGTCTCAAGGCACTTCACAAAGTAAACATTCCAATACACTTCAGTTCATTAAGCCAATCAGTAAAAAAGTTTCCTATATAAGGAACCCAGCAGATTGCATCAAGACACTGACTGTGTGTTGATACAATCCTCATACTAAGCAAGCATGTATCGACAGTGGGAAGGAAAACTCCCTTTTAACAGGAAGAAACCTCCAGAAGATCCTGGCTCAGTATGAGCAGCCATCCGCTACGACTCACTGGGGATTGAGAAGACAGAGCAGGCACACGCACACCCCACACCCACACACACAAACACACACCATATATATCAAGTAGTGTTTCTATGGCTACACTGTGATTTCTTAGTAGAAGTTCTATTTAGTAAGAGAAACTTTATTGTCTTTATCTGAGTGAATCTATAATTAATTCAATAGGTGAACTAATAGTAGCACATTCTATGTTAAAGAAAGTGAGATGTAATATCAGGAGAGGGAGAATGTTAAGTGGTTGGCAGCAGTGTGCCAGCCGATGGCTCCCTCCATGAGGCCACAAGTCCAGTCTGTTTGTCTGTGGGGTCACAGAGGTCACACCACATCTACACGAGGTGTGGGCCTCTCCTCAGCGACACTTTAAGCTGATATTTGTGTGTTCAGAATAGATGCGGCCAGCTGTTACTAAAGCTGACTGAACTGTGTGAGAACATCTGCCAGACCAGCAGACACAGTTCTAAAGCTCCAGCAACCGGCCAGTACCGGCCTCACGTGCACAAACACACACATTCTGACTGGTCAAAGTGTGACAAAAATAATGTCCAATGGCTTTACTGAAGCTGAAACTGACTTTTTTACTTTAATTTTTTACCCAAAACAGAAAAATACATTTGCCACATCTATAATGTTGCAACCTTTACAATAAAAACAGAAAAAAGTAGCAATCGATCATATAATAAAGCAAACAAGAGAATTTCATGCAACAAGAAGTCAACACACGCCCCCCGTAAGACAAGCAGCTGAAGCACAAACCCGTGTGAACCTGCACAGAAGCTGCAGGTGGTGTTTCAGCAGTAGCTTAAATTCAGTCTATAAACCTGAACTAAAGCGTGTGCAGCTTCCAGCAGGAGAACCAGTAGGCTATCCAAGGGTCAATGCATTCCTTTATGATGTCATTTACCTCGAGATAAATCCTTCTTTAAAAGTCGTTACAAAGTCTACTTGCTTAATTCAGCAGGTCACGGGTCTGCCGTATTTAACATTAGAACAGCTTCAAGCTAAAGGGAAACTTGAGAGGTTAGGGTTTACAAAAACATTTAATAGTTATTCAAGTTTTCCAGTTCGGTTTCAACACGCTTTGGTTCTCTGTTCTTCCTAAGAAACTGGAGCTATTTACATTCACAAGTACACTCATCATCTTTGTCCTTTAATCCAGAAAATCTTCTGACACCTACAGTCTGAAATGTTACAAGGATTTGTTTCTATTCTTGACTGAACATTCAATAAACCATTAGCCATAAACATATTATATCATCTTACCAGTTAAATATAAAGTTTATTTAGTGTTTTAGTAAAAATAAATCCTAACGTTACATACAGACTTACCCATCTATGGTCAGTCTTACAGTAACTGACCATAAAAGCACACGATCTTTAAAAACAAACCTAATATGGTCGGCCTATTAAAATATCACTGCCTGATATACCCAACAGATTTTATTAAGTTAGCAGCAAAACTAAAACAGCCAACAACTGCTAACCACGTAATGGCAGGCTAAATGTCTGGAGTTTGTTGATGTTTGTTTAAACTCGTGTTTTCTTTCAGCGTGCAAAATGCGAGGTCATTTTGACATTAGCATCAAAGTGTGTCAACATCCCAAACCCAATGCTTTTACTGTAAGCCGTCTAAAAGGCCATGCTGGTTCTTTACAGCAGAAAGATCACACAACACCAGTGAATAACTTTCATCCATGAACTGCACATGAACTTGTCCAAATTTTGTCCAGAAGTTGCTTCTTGACATTAGTTTCTCTTATGTAACAATTGCAAAGCATTTTCACCTGGACTGGAGCTCCGCCAGAGAGATTGATGGGTCCTAAAAAACCGCACGCAGGTGGATTTGATAGCCGAGCCGCTGTGCACCTTCACACTGGACACGCTGCTGAACACAGGGGCCGAGCAGCTGGTCGCCACTACACGCAGGAGGCTCGCCATCGCTCAACGGGACAGACAGCAGCCCTCCTGAAGAGAAAGGATGTTGGACACAGGCCAGCAGATACAAAGAGGAGAGTGGTTAGAGGTTAAAAAGGATGAAAGTGGGCAAAAGTTGGAAGGAAACAAAGAATGTCAATACTTTTCTAAAGAGGATCAGCTGACTGCACACACTTGAGGAAAGTTGTGTGACCTTTAATTATGCAACAGGTTGCATTTGTAGCCAAATAACTTTCACTAAATACAGGCTTAGGTAATGTTGTCTTTTCGGCAAAACTGTGCAAGAAAGGGAATGAAAATATTGTTCTACGGTCTTAGCTTGAGCTAAAATACTAGTATATATTCATACATGACAGTGTGTTTACACTAAAATCAGATGAGACTTGAAAAAACTGGTGGCTGGTGTGAATCTAAACCAGCTTATTATAAACTTCTCTTTGTTGCCCTCTGACAAAAAATTATTGGAATTTTATTCATGCATTTACTAATATAGGCCATAATAATCATACAGACATTTAATTTTTGCACATTGTTGAGCAATGCTGAGATGAAAAAGTATCCAAAATAAGAGCAAAAAATAATTTCAAAATAAAATCATGTCTTACAACATTGAATCCAACTTAATCAATCATGCCATTCCTTTGAAAAACCCCACGTCTGTTTACAAGAACATCTGTGCAGCTATGTAACTAAATATGTTAAAATAAATCCCGTGAGGTACAGTTAACGTTTTCCAGTTACCCCAGCTAGTCAGAAAAGTAACACATCCATTGAAATCCACACATAATGCCTTCAGCACAAAAGCGCTACTTTACAACCGTCATTGACAAAACAAAAGGTTTTGTTCTGTAGTATTTAGATAAATCGCGTCTCGCTGTTTCCCACTGGGAACCTGAATCCCATTCATCCACGCAGACACTTCTCTTTTTGTCCCGCCGCGCTGTGAAGCATCGCAGTGGAAGCTAACATGCTAACCGGCGCGCTAGCAGGCGGAAAAAACAGAAGTCACATCTGTTTCATTGTTGTGGGAGATGTCTGAGTCAGGAAATTAACCCTGAGCACTCATAACATGCAAACCGAAAAGACTGCAATGTGAAATGTGAAACTAGTGAGGTTAATGACGAATAACTCGACTGACCTTTGCAGACAGTCCGGGCTCTGTGCAGCACAAGCGAACTTTCAGTTGACCCGGAAGTAGTTTCATAAACCGCGACTGGTGTTATGCTGAGTTGTGTTGCTCCATCGAAAGGTGTTCACCAACAAGCATATCTTCGTTTTTACGTTGTTAGAAGCAGCAGCATTTAAGAAAAATTACCAAACGTTAGTTTTTGTACATTTTTATGTCATTTTCTGTCACCTGTACCCGAAAAGACACGTTCTGATTCCTGAATGTCACAATCAATTGTTTTTCAGTAGTAAGTAAATTCAGATTTGTGACCAACTACTTCACGAAGTACATATCCTGATAATTTATTAGTCAGGTGACACATTTATTATGGGTGGAAATTTAGATGTGGGGACAGTTTTCAAGGGGGGAAATATCTCATTGTAACACCGCACAGAGATTATTATGTGCATAGAAGGACTTCTGCTGAGCTTTCATCTAATTTTATCAGACATGCCTTTTTGTGCTGGTGTTTTTCTTAAAGTCAAGAGGAAAGTGTTTTTGGAAGCAGATTTCAAACTACATCTACAGCAATTCAATATTAAAGGAGACGATAAAGAAAACGTGTAATAAACAAAGAATTTTAAAGGGGGAAAAATCCTCCAAAACTGAATTTAACTACAGCTGCAACTCTGAAATACCCCTAAGGGGCGCTATAATACAGCCTCAAGTTCAGAGCTGTACACGTGTAATTCAGGTTTAGGAAAGATATGGAAGGCCTAATTTCTAGTTTACCATGGAATAACTAAATATGAGTTGTTTGCTAATTTTAATTGTTTATTTTTGTGTGTGCACAAACTAATACCACCTCAAACTGGGTACAAAACACTAGACCTAAATAGACCTGGAGAAAAGTTTGAAACATATTTTTCTAGCCTGGCAAGCCATCCTATATATGTGAATATACACATTATATATATGCAGAACAAAATCATCTTACTTCTGGTAGTGTCTAAGCTAACATTTTTCATGATTTTCTTGTATTATTTTAAGTGGACTTGATAAATTATTACTGAGACATTGAGGCAATAAAACATTATTTAAACTTTGATTGCATTTCCATTTAATTCAAATACCAAATAATTTTCATAGTTTTCCCCTGTGCAAAAATGAAGAGGCTAAAAAAATATATTTGCTGGAAACTTAACGTATCATTAAATAAAGGATTATTCATCTCCCAGGACCACTTTGTTGGATGTTTTCCTGCTATATCTGAGAGTCAGGATGATTGCTATCTGTTATTTTTAGGCCTACAACCTACTTGTCCTGCCCTTTGTCCACTTCCCATTTTTTAAAGCAAAACACTGATTCAGCATAAGCAGCAGCCAAAAAAGGAGTGAAAAAGCAGGAAAGTTTTACAGTTAGGTGCTTGAACTCTTGCACTTGTTTAACCATAAAGTAAAAGTGGATGTTGTCATAAACTTAAAAAACTTGAATTTTCTTTTTAAAAAGATTGTTTGATCCTTTTTATAATCACAAAGATGTGTATATCAAGTTTAAAGGGGACCAATGAAGGTAAACCAACATTTTCCTTGTTGCTGTTGAAGACAGCTTGGGTGGTCAACAGTAGCATGCCAAAAAGTCAAAGCCGTGTTTGACCTACTTTTTATGTAAATTAGAAAGTTGAAAAAGGCGAGAGAAAACCTCCTGTTCTGAGAAAGCCTTCCTTAACGCGTCATAAGGGGGAGCCACGCCTCCTCAAACCTGCATGTGTCTGAGGCCTTCTGGGGAAACCAACCAATCAGCATGTCCTGACCGAGTGGGAGGGGTCAACAGCTCATTTCACTGAAGGCCTGAGTAAGGGGGTTTAGAATGGCCTGTATCAGGGCTCCTGGGACAGATGAAAGCCAAAAAAAAATTCTTATGCTTTTTGGAGGCTCAAAGCTCTGTTTTAGATTGTTGATTAACTGCATTCTAGGACACCTTTAAGGTTTCCTGACTTTCCTTTAACTTTTTGTTTCAGACCTCAGATCTTTCTGACAGCATGGCTCACTTCTCTAAAACAAATGGTTCAGTGTGTATGGTGGGCAAAAAGGGGGTTTCTTTGTTTTATCCAACAATCAAGAAGAAAATGAAGAAGAAAGGTTTTTTATACAGCACCTTTCAAGATAACAATCACAAGGCGCTTCACAAACACAGTAAAACATTTAAAATGAATAAAAAAGATAAAAATGAAAATGGGAAAAAAAATTTAAATTCGTATAAAAATAATCTCGATCTAGCAGTCGATCTACGTTCCTACCCTCATCTATGGTCACGAGCTTTGGGTAGTGACTGAAAGAGTCAGATCACAGATACAAGCGGCCAAAAAGAGTTAAATCTCATCTTACATGAAGAAGATGTAAAAATCAGGGGTGTTGCTGTTATCTAGTCTGATTGTGTAAAGAACCAACACTCTGGCTGTACTGGACAGATAAATGAAGGGGACATGATCTAAGCCATGGTCCAGATCAAATAAATGATCCAACATGAGGAAGATGAGAATAAACAGGAGATCACACCAAAGCCAGCTTGATCAGATGAGGTTCCAGCTGCTTATGATATCAAATATGAGTGAAAAGGAAATAAAAATACTTATAAATCTTCAAAACTCAATATCTCTTGGAAAATGATTGATGGACGATACACCAAAGAGATAAATGATGAAGTGTTTTTATTTGAGGTCACCCACAGAAAAATAAAGACTATGCATTTTTTTTACATTGTGTTTCATTAGTTAGAGGTTCAGCTGCTCTGGGGTATAACACAATATCGCTTTGAAATCTTGAAACACAAAACCAAACGGCTGCTTTCCATCTCATCTCTTCCATCTTGAATAAGCTCAGCAAGAGAAAAAAATGTCAGTTTTCTCTCTAAAACATGCGTATCCTTTATATTTTTAGTTTGCATTTTTCCATGTAAGAAAATATTTCCAAATGAGAATTTGTTTTGAGCTCACAAAGTTACTTCCACTACATAACTATTTCTATTGTAAATGCAGCCTGACGATCACGGCCACAGGGGTTTTAGTCACATTTGCATGCTCTGACCACAGTTTCACTTAATTAATTTGATGACTTTCATGAATGGCTCCTGTAGTTTCTCTTTGTGCACCAGCAGAACAATAGGCTCATGTGTACAGTACAGCTCTTCTTTTCCTCATCTGGTTCTCTTTAGCAGGCTCAGAGACTGGAATGCATTGTTGCCATGTCTGCTTCTCATTTTGGCTTCTCATCCACAGACGGATCATCTTTACCTGACTTCTATATTGTTGTAATTTAACCACATCCTTGTCACTTTTTGAGGTATTTTTGTGATCATTAGGGAGGAGAAATGTTCACAATTGAAAAAAAATGCAACTTTAATGATTTTGTGGAATTTTAAATGATTCGATTCATTTCATCACAGATAAAATCAGAGCTACAAGTGATTTCATGACTCACTGTGATTGCTAAGCAACTAAACAATCTGCAGAATCAGTACCTCCAGTGTCCTGGAACCCCAAACTGCCCCAGATTTGCTCCTTAATGCGCGATTATAGAAGAAATAATAATAATAAAAAACATGTACTTATTGCAATAAACAACCTTTTTATTAATCTGATGCGCTAAATAGCAGTAAGTGTAAACCTAATGTAATGGTAACATCATGTAAGTTTATTTGGCAAGGTGGTGCACGATGAGTTTTCTATGATCTAACAGAGATAAGAAAAAGACCTAGTGAATCAGTCAGATTTATGTTTACTCACATCTGAGTCCTAACATTTAGCTTCAGATCATTCTATTTAAAATATTTAAAGTTTTTTGTTTGATTATTAAACTATTTAAATAAATGCAATATAAATATGAATTGTTTCATTATTTTCATATATTTTCAAGTCTAAGAAAGGAGACTGAATGAAACTTCTGTATTACTTACATGTATTTAACTCATAACTTAAAGACATTTTATGCAAAACACACTTTTTGCATCATTTTCTGCTACATCTGGCTCTCTACTGCCTCTATAAACACTCCGAAAGTCGAAAAAAACATCCATCTTTTTTCTGTCAGTGTTTGGTTTTAGGAATTGTGTGCCTAAAACAAGCCATTTCAAAAAGTCCTCATTTGTGATGTCACAATCAGGGACATTAGAATAGAACCTCTCCATGCTCGAGGAGCAGTGGCTCTACTCTGGGCCCCTCCCAGATATCGGAGCTTCTCAGCCTATAATCCAAGGGGTTCAAATGAAGGCAACTGGACCTCTTTGGTTTCTTGAAGACGTTTCGCTTCTCATCCGAGGAGCTTTGTCAACGGCGGCCATCTTACTAGCGACAGCAGACGCTCCGTTCTCAATGGAGCAGCTGGAAGGTGAGTGATAACTTATACAAAAACACTCATAACTCGATGAAATATTAACGGATTTACAAGCGGTTTGCATTATTACAAACCTTATAGCACATAGGCTTGATAGGACATACTTGAACATTTTTAAATTAACGGGCCAAATCCATCATATTTCACAGCCACATCTCTGGCGTTTATAACAAACCAAACCGTTTGAAAATCGGTTGAAAATTGAGCAAGTTAGTTGTTTAAATAGTACATTCACCATTGACACCAATGTTATGAAAGGGGGCAGCTGTCACTAGTAAGATGGCCGCCGTGTATGGACGTTCGTCCAATTGACGAACAGTGCGGGTAAGGCATCTAGTGATATATATGATATCTATGCCTGAAACGGCTCATTCTGTAAGGTACTGAAAATGTCAAGAATAAAACTGCTGAAATTGCTTTATTTGACAAGTGATCACGTCTAGTTACCTGCTTTTATAGTATGATGGCATTTATACAATAAATTAAGATGATTCAATAATCAGATGTGAATTTTGAGACTTTGGTGGGATGTAAACTGGTCGGGAATTTGGATGAGTGACTCTCTGGGAGGGTCGTTTTCCTTTGGGTGGCTTTATTTCCCTAAAATCTCTTTACCCTTGTATGACCCTGGTCTAAACTTCACCATATGTTCCCAAGTTTGGGTTTTTATGGCTTTATTGTCTTTTCCTTTTTGTCACCCTGATGAACAAACAGGTCAGGGGTATACTGCTTTAACTTCTTTGAAATTTACACTCTGTCAACAACTTCCTCTTTTCCTGTTTCCCTTTTAAACTGCTGAACATTTCTAATAAACATTAAATGTGTAGAGTAAGTACTCACTCGTGGTAATCTAATGTTTTGTTAATGTATTTTTTTTATCATTGACCCACTTTAGAAATAACCGGATCAGATTCTTAGACACATCCTGCAGGTGTAGATCCAGCCTCCTTAAGTGTGAGGTGTCTTCACTCTGACTGTGTTATAAATGCCATGCAGCAGCAAGCGTGTTTTGACAAGTTCATGAGAGTAAATGTGCACATGTGGAAGCTCTGGAGAGCCTGTAAGTATCTGTGTTTGTACCCATGTTAGTGGTTACTGTTTGATTGGGAATACAAAGCAGAATCTCATGCACTGACAGATAAAATGTGTGTGAGCAATAGAGGGAGAGAGAAACACTGAGGGGAGAGAACGTGTGTATTTTCCCTGCAAGAAATCGCTTTGAAGTTGCAGAAAATTCCAGGAGATTCCTGTTAACAAGCCCGGGCTATAATGTGAACCAGGGGTGTGTGTGTGTGTGTGTGTGTGTGTGTGTGTCAGAAGAATGTCTCTGCAGCCAGTCTCTTGGCTTCTGAGAAGAAATAACATCCCAGCAGACTGTCGTCCGTTTTTACTCCCAGGATTTCAGATTTGAGCTGCATTTTTAGAACATTCGGAGAGGCTTTGATTCGGAATCAGAAATGATGGAAAATTCTCATCTGGATCTTTTTTATGCTTTCTTAGTTCTGGATTAACTATTTTAAACAACCACCAAATCCTTCTAATCTGTTTTAGATGTAGCTCCTCTTCCCAGACAACGTTACAAATGCATGTTTGCACTCTAGATGAGAATTTATGAGCTGTTGAGCACCGGTCCAACTGATCACAGAGGCGATTTGTCAGCGATGTCAGGAAGGATGCTTCATCTCTGTACCTCTCGCCATCTGATGTTGTTGGCTGCTTTGTGGAGCCTCGTGTGCCTGAGTTCGGTTACCGCCTGGCCTGGAATTCCTGGGAACAAGCCAAAGGACCATTTGGACCCAAACGTGAGAGAATGGGGGGACTACTCAGACCTCCCTGCTGGAATCGAACATGGACTGGGACTGGAGGAGGACAGAGAAGACAACAGGGGAGCCGGAGAATCCTCGTCACACTTGGCTCCAGAGCTAGATTTTTTGGCTGACTTTGCAGGCAGGTGAAATGAAATGATTTTTCTTTCTGTAACTTTTACTCCAATCAATTTACAGTTCATGCAACTCTAATGTCCACCCCAGGTAAAAAACGGCTGTGGGTGATAACAGCGTCATCACACAATGACCACTACCTTCAAATGATGGAGAAACAACTAGAGGAGATGGATCAGGTATCAAACTTTTACTTCTGAAATTTTCTTGCTCGTTTAGTCACCAGATCTGTTTTTCTTTGACTTTTCGTCTCTTGATCTCAGAGAGGCCTGAACTGTCGTCTAGCAGAGAGAGACACCTTCATCATCACCATCATCCAGAACGCCATGATGGAAGGTCGCATCCAGAAAACGACTTTCCAAGGGGATGCCACGGTGGAGAGCTTGGACCCTGACACAGTCACCAAACTGCTGCACTACCTGGAACTAACCAGCCAAGTAAACAGTCTGCTGATGAATTGAGTTATTTTCTGTTATTATCAGAACTGTTGTGTTTTTGTTCTACCCCTGACCTGGGATTAACGACAATCCTTACAGGAGCAAGCCTTCAACATGCTGGTTATGAAGAAGAGTCTGCAGGTCAGCGAGCGTTTCCCTTATCCGGTTCGGGTTGAGGCGATTTTTGAGCTCATCGATCAGTTTCCCATGAGGAAGCTGGAGAAGATAACTAGAAAAGGATCTAACTTAAGGTTCTTATTTATCTAATCAGTTCATTTTATAGCATGAACAAGAAATAAATTAGCAATCCAGTTGCATGGCTTTGGGTCAGCTGGTACAACATGACATGTCGGATCTGTAAACCAGAATTGCACGTTTTCTGTATAATATTAGCAAACAATAAGCATTTGCGTTTCATTATTTTCAGGTTCTGTGTTTTTGAGTGAAACAGGAACTGGTTTCTTTCTTTCAAACACAAATGATGGGATTCCCAGTAATTCTCAGAAATTATGATCAATTGTTGACATGGTAAAAAGTCAAATGCAGATCATCACACAAACTTTATCATCAGAGATCATTGAGTACAGCTGTGGTCACTCAGATGTTTTTAGAATGACGCCAGTAGTGGTGGCTTTTCATCAAATGTTTCCATGGTTTAATTATAAGTCTTTCATACATTTCTGTGAAAATTATTGATAATTTCTTTTCAGCGTTCATCCTTCTTTTTCCAGACGTTTGAAATTTATCTGCAGCTTGCTGTCAAACAACTTCTTTACCCAGAGCTGATTAGTCATGAATTAAGTTGGGACAATGGTGGCAGAGGGGGGTTGCAGATTTACGCACCGCTCAGTCTGACGTTGCCTGCTGGTGGTGGTCAGAAACAGGGGCGGACTGGCCATCTGTGGGATCTGGTAAATCGTGTGTGTGTGTGTGTGTGTGTGTGTGTGTGTGTGTGTGTGTGTGTGCGTGTGTGTGAATGGGCGAATGACTAATTGTGTTGTAAAGTGCCTTGGGGGGTTGTAGAACTCTAGAAGACGCTATATAAATACAGGCTATTTACCAAGTCTCATGGTGTGTTATCGTATCATGAAAGAAAAGGCCTTGTTCATCATCGTGTTGGTCTTGACTGGCTGGGAGGAGCTCCTCTGGGAGTCCCATTTCTTATTCATGGCAGCATGGAGACTAAACTGTGAGTGAGTGCACTTCCTTGTCTGGGAAGCAGCTTAACACATGAATCTCAGGATGATTTAGTGAGGGCAGGACAGGACTGATCTTAGTGTTCACCTGTTTTTCTCCATTATAATGTTTTTTCCAGATGCAACCCAAAAGTATTTTCATCAGAGAATATGACTTTACCTCAGTCCACAGCAGTGCAGTCCCTGGACCGTGGATAGAAAATGAGTCTGTCCCTGTTTTTCTCTTGGAGAGAAATGTGGCTGTTTTTGCTGCTCTAGTTGACATAAGTCCTCCAAAAGACTCCCCTTCCCTGTGTGTGTAGATGACCACACCTACCGTAGAAAGAAGATGGTGCCGAAACCCTGGAGCTGGGTCAACTTTAGGAAAACTTGAGTTAGTTTTTATAGAAAAAAGGGACATTGTAATTAAAGGGAGAAGAGGAGTTCCTGCTGTTGGAGCAAGCTTACTTCTTGAATATACCCGATGCAAAGATCCATCCTCCTTTCTTCAGGCATCCCCCCCTCCAGCAACGTTCCACTCTTGTTTCTGAGGCTTCAGTTTTACATTTTTGACCTGCTGTTGCAACCTTTTCTGCCATAATTCCTATTGTTATACACCTACGTAACCATTTGACAATTTAGTACGCTTGCTAAGATAGTGTGGCATTTTTGTGGTGAACAACAAAGAAGTACAGCAGCTCAGTGCCACCAACAGTCTGGGAAAACCCCAGACAACCAGTCTAAACCTCCAGATCCTGACCCGACCCTCCTCCCACTTGCTTCACTTTCTCCTCTTGAACAGAACAGAACCAGACTCTAATCAGAACATGTAAAACAACTCCTTAACTGAAATTTACAAACAGAACGAAACATTCCATCCGTAGGCAGCCCAGCTCTGGCTTTGCTTCCTGCTCAGCTGCTCCAAGCTGAGAAGTGTGATTCATGTCTGAGGAGCAGTTTGAAGGATGGATCATGATCCAATCGTTAAGAACGGGACACGCACAATGATTGGATGAGGGTTTATATGTTTCAGAGGCGATTAAAAATAGTACTGTTTTTGACAAAATTATTGTGAATGGATGTGAAAAGCATTTCAACTATTATAGCAAAACCTGCTCCATAAAAAGATGCACCTTTAAGTTCAGCCCATTTCATCACATTTCAAAACAATCTGGAATGTATGCAAACTGCTTAAGGCAGAAACTATTTGTGTCTTTCTCAAAATGTTTAGGCCACAGCTGTATAGTACGTAGACATAGAGGAAATGGACAATGCAATTTCAATAAGAGCAAACAGTCATATCAAACAAACATCAGACCAAGTTTAAATCTCTATGCAATGATTTATTTCTGTATTTTATTGCCAAGGTTTTTGAACCCTTTCATTAGTTTGTAGGAGCTGCACCTTCCCAGATTAAATGTTACAGTCTCATAATCTCATAATAGAGCGACATTCTAAAGTTGCACTATGTTTTAGATGCAAGACCACCAAGAAGAAGGTTGTGCTGAAACGCAAAAAGGTGATGAAGAAGATGATACAGAGTCCTCCGATGGAGGGAAACGTAACCTCAGTTCTGCAAAAGAAACCTTTGGACAAAAAAGCTGTTCTGAAGAGTAAAATCCAGGACATCCTGAGTGGGCGGTCAAGGTTTGTGATCCGTAAAGGGGCGGCTGCATCTGCAAAGGACAAAGAGTCACGCAGCAACCACTGGGAACTATCTAAAGAGTCCAGTCTGCTAACTCTTCCAAAGACTAAGGAGAAAGAGAAGAACGACAGGTACCGTCATCTCATGTGCTCTTTAAGTGTTTACATTAAGTGAAGGAATCATAACGTTGGGCCATGTTTTGGCAGGCCTCCCTCTGAAGATGGAAAAAAACCAGACAGGGATCAAAACATCCAAGATAAAGAGGTCCCAAATAAAAAGTCTGATTCAGAGAGCAAACAGAGCTCCAAGAAAAAGGGTAAAGGCAAGAAAGGAAAGAAAGGAAAAGGACGGGGGAAAAAGTCCAACCGAGAAGTAAGTGAAGAGGATAAAGCAGCCCTGGGGAGGTTTTTGGACAGTCTGAGAGGCTCCAGGAGGTTGATGGTGAGAAATCTTTACAATCCAGTATTTTCTTTGTTTTTTGTCTCCAAGTTTTTATTTTTCAACAATGTTGCACAAGAAGAATCACACTGAAATGAACATCAGAGTGTCTGTTTTTTGTGCACAAGCTAATCTCAACACCCCGCAGAGATGCTACGCTGTTCCTCCAGCAGACGGAGGAGAACAGGAGACATCACTGTGAGCTCGCTGTCAGAAAGGTAACGGTGGTGACCAGCGTGGGGGAGGGAAGTGACGCCACGCTCACTCTGCAGCACCAGCAGCTCGGTACGCTCAAACAGTTTTTACATGTTTGCTCCTAAAATATTTGGTTGTTTTGCTCCTGGATTGTTTGTTCCCTGAAAATGTCAAGAAGACATTTGCGTTATTTCAATTATTTAACTGCTCTTGTAAATGGAAGAAAGACGCTAAATAAAGGTCAATAACTGGAAAAGACAGTCAATTTAATCAGCTAATGTTAAAAATAAAATAATTTTTTGTAATTAACTTCTCCAGTGTCTATTAGGACACACACAAACTATTAAAAAATAGTTTTTATATCATCCAGGGTTCTCTCTGCACCCTCATTTAAATTCCTGCAAGTAATCTCATTACTAAAAGGGACATTAACATTTTCCCTCTACTCCAAATCTAGGTTAAATTGATTTAAAAAAAACTTGCATTTACCCTTTAAACCTTCAATGATCTAAATAAATAGAAGTTTGTTGTAACAAAGCGATATCAGATTTTCTCCAGTTTTCCTTGTATTTATAATTAAACTTTAACTTTCGGACAGATGGGTTTATTTATTAACTAGAGCTGTTATTTTTTGTTCCCAGTAAAGTTGTGAGAATTTCTAAGGACAAACAGAAAAATGTAAACAAAGCACTGGTTTGTAGGAAATCAAACATTGAGCTCTTGCAGAAACCCATTTTTAACTCAGCTCACTTTGCTAGTAGGTAAGTAGTAAGTAAGTAAATTTTATTTGTATAGCACTTATCACAGAAAAAGAATCACAAAGTGCTTCACAAAGATCAACAAAACAAAAGATAAAGTCATCATAAAATGATCTTAAAACAAAACAACAGAATATCATAAAATCATTAAAAATCAGAAAACAGAAAGTCATAAAATTATAAAAATTATAAAACAAATGAAAGATTATTATAAATACAAGTTAGAAAAACGAATAAAACATAAAAGATTTAAGTAAAAGCAGTTTTAAACAAAAGGGTCTTCAGCTGCTTTCTAAAGGTGACCAGACTGTCAGTAACACGTAGGGATAAAGGAAGTTCATTCCAAAGTCAGGGGTGCAACAGCCTGGAAAGATCGATCACCTCGACTTTTATATCTGGTCTTTGGAACTTCTAGAAGGTTCTGGTTTGTGGACCTGAGGGCTCGGGTTGGAGCATAAGGCTTTAACAGTTCAGTAACATAAGGAGGAGCTTGGCCATGTAGAGCCCTGTATGTTATAGTCAGGATCCTAAATTGAATTCTAAAGTTAATGGGTAACCAGTGCAGAGACATCAGAATAGGAGTGATGTGAGCTCTTCTGTTTGCTCCAGTTAGGAGCCTCGCTGCAGAGTTCTGGACCAACTGAAGGCGGTCAAGGGCTTTTTTGTTAAAATGTGAAAAGTGTGTTACAGTAATCTAGACGGGAGGAGATAAAGGCATGGATAACCATTTCAAGTTCATGTTTTTACACCAACCTTCGCAGTTTGGAGAAATTTCTCAAGTGATAAAAACAGTTTCTGACCAGTGTTTTTGAGTGGCCTTCAAGAGACATTGATTGGTCAAAGACACCCAAATTTCTCATGTTTGACTTGACAGCAGAAGCTAAATGACCAAGTTGTTGACTAATCAGAGGAGCCATGCTCTCAGGGGCAATGATCAGACATTCAGTCTTTTCAGAGTTTAACTGAAGGAAGTTATCTTCTAGCCAGCTAGTGATCGCTGATAGGCACTCTAGTAGTTCAGCCAGTTTATGGAGCTCAGATTCCTTAAAGGAGCAGTACAGCTGAATGTCATCTGCATATAGGTGATAAGAGACATCATGAAAAGCATCAATTATCTGTCCAAGAGGGTGTATATATAATAAAAACAGGAGTGGACCTAAAACAGAGCCTTGCGGTACCCCACAGAACAGGTTTGTGGAATCTGACATGATTTGGTTTATACAGACACTGAAACCTCTGTTAGAAAGGTACGATCTGAACCAGTCTAGAACAGTTCCAGAGATTCCCAACGAGTCATGAAGTCTGTTAATTAAGGTGCTGTGATCAACAGTGTCAAAAGCTGCAGAAAGATCCAACAATACTAAGACTGTAAATTCCCCGTTGTCTGCAGCCATCATGATGTCACTGGAAACTTTAAGCAAAGTTGTTTCTGTTGAATGATTTTTACGAAAACCAGATTGGAATTTATCAAAGTTGTTGTGAATTTCCAGAAAAGTAATCAGTTGATCGGCCACAACTTTTTCTAAGATTTTAGAGATAAAGGGCAATTTAGAAATGGGTCTGTAATTATTAGGCTGAGAGGAGTCCAAACTGGGTTTTTACAGGATCGGTTCAACAACAGCATGTTTGAAAACAGAAGGTACAGAGCCAGATTGGAGAGATAGATTAATAAAATCCACAATGCATGGGCCAATTTGGTCAACGGCCTTAAGAAGCAAAGTGGTTGAGAGAAAATCAACAGGGCAGGAAATTGGTTTCATGTTTTTCTGAATGAGACAGATGTCCTGGAAATTTACAGGAGTAAAGAAGGACCATGATTGGGAGGGAGGTGGCTGGATGGGAGAATGGGAAGAGGATGGGGGTGAAAAACTTGCCCTGATATCTCCGATTTTATTCTCAAAGAATGCAAGAAAGTTGTTCCAGTCAGACCTTGAGAATACAGGCATGTGAGGGCGTGAGGTGAAACAATCTGGTTTATGGTGTCGAACAAGACTTTAGAATTATTTTTGTTTGAGGAAATCAGCTGAGCAAAGTAAACGGCCCCGAAGTTTGTGATCATCTCACAGCTCTTTATTAATAACTTCTATGATGCCACTGTGACACATCATCACCAGCTCTTCTGCAGGACATGACATCACCAGTGATGCAGTTTATTAGTCTGTTCACTGTGTTTTTTTCTGTTTGTGTATTTCAGCATCTCCCCTCAGCGACCAATCAGAGCAGGTTTTAGACTCTCGTCTGATTCCTCTGTTAAGATCTGAGCTTGGCCTGTCGACCTCTGACCTCTTTTCAATGACCGTGACTGATCATGACATTCAGCCCAAAGTAAGAGACAGTGTTGCTGCTAAAAATAAAACTTTCAGGACTTAAATCTAATGTTTAAGTCAACCCAGTCAGAAACAAAACACGTCTCCTTTGGAGTTTTGGAACATTTTTTAAAGAATCAGCAAATTTAAAACAGCATTTATGTGAAAATCACTTTGTATTTCACTCAGTTTTATCTCTTTTCTATAATTTCCTGTTATTTTTGCCACAGAAAGTCTTTGAAGCTCCCCCGTCAAGCTCGACTTTATTTGAGTACATCGACAACTTTTCTTCAAGATTTGCAGAAAAAGAAAAAGAGAGGAAAAGTCCTCCAGTTTGCTCTAAAGACACGCCGGATCCTGGAGAGGAAAACTCCCTGCTAAGGTGGACAACCCTCAGAATAATCATTTCTGGAAAAGTGAAACAAATTTTACATTTTTTCTTGTTAATTTGTCAAACACACTGCCTGGCCAAAAATAAGTCACCATCTGGATTTAATTAAGCAAATAGGTACGAGCCTCCTATTGGATAATTACTGCATGGGTGATTATCTTTCAGCTGCAACAAGTTATTTAACCTCAACTGGTGCAATGAGTTGCTTCTCATCTCTTAAACAACCACATGGAAAGACACATCTGGTGGTCGTGGAAAAGATGTTAGTCTGTTTGAGAAGGGTCACATCATTGGCATGCATCAAGCAGAGAAAACATCTAAGGAGATTACAGAAACGACTAAAACTGGGTTCAGAACTGTCCAACGCATTATTAAAAACTGGTCTGAGTCCAGATGGAGCCTGTTCCAGAGTGATGGGTGCATCAGGGTAAGAAGAGAGGTAGATGAAGTGATGCACCCATCATGCCTAGTGCCTACTGTACAAGCCTGTGGGGGCGGGGCTATGATCTGGGGTGGCTGCAGTTGGTCAGGTCTAGGTTCAGCAACAGGATGTGCTCCAAGAATGAGGTCAGCTGACTACCTGAATATACTGAATGACCAGGTTATTCCATCAATGGACGTGTTCTTCCCTGATGGCACGGGCATATTCCAAGATGACAATGCCAGGATTCATCGAGCTCAAATAGTGAAAGAGTGGTTCAGGGAGCATGAGAAATCATTTTCACACATGGATTGGCCACCACAGAGTCCAGACCTGAACCCCATTGAGAATCTTTGGGATGTGCTGGAGAAGGCTTTGTGCAGCGGTCAGACTCTACCATCATCAATGTAAGATCTTGGTGAAAAATCAATGCAACACTGAATGGAATAAATCTGGTGACATTGCAGAAGCTTATCGAAGCAATGCCACAGAGAATGTGTGCTGTAATCAAAGCTAAAGGTGGCCCAACAAAATATTAGTGTGTGACCTTTTTTTTTGGTCAGGAAGTGGATTAAATAACTACTTAGTTAAAAAAAGAGTTCGAAAACCTGATTAACTGGGTGTTACTGAGTGGTGCTAACAGTTATTGGTTTCTACATTTACATCTAGGTTTATGTCTAAGCGGAGACTGTTGCTGATCTCTGCTCCCTCTGATGACGACTACTCCTTCCAGCAGCAGATCTCTGCTCTCAGCGGTCAGGAGTGCAGCCTGGGTGAGTTTCAGAGTGTCACAACATCTGAATCATCATGGCAGAGCAGCGTTACCTTCTGATCACTACGACCTAAAAGAAGAAGAATTCTAAACTTGAACGGTGATCGGTTATTTTGTTTGTCCACCTGTTATCATACATGCTGTTACCTGGAGTATTTTTAACTACACTTTAGAGTTTACAGTTCTGTGAAAAAGTATTTGTCTCCTCACAGATTTCTTCTGCTTTTGCTTTTTTTGTTGTCGTCACATTTAAAAGTTTCAGATCAACAAATAAATGTCAATAAAAGAAGACAAAATGCATTTTATATTCACTCAGGTTTTGTCAGATATTTAAGTGTGTTTTATAATCTGAAACATTCAAGTCTGACAAAAAAAATCCTACATTAAAAAAGTTTTTAAGGTGGTATTATTTTCCCAGACCTTAATGTTTTGTGGGCTCTGTTAACCCTCCAGGTATTCGCCACTTTGCCATGTTGAAAATGACTGGAAATGGAGAAAAAGCATCAGGAACTGTTGAGTTACTCCCCATCAATGGTACGTAACACTATTACAGGAATGTGCAGGTGGACAAGTCAGTATTGCAACCTAAAATTGGGAATTTTTCGCAATATTGTGACTAAAAATGATGCAATGTTTTCATAATTATGAGGTTAAGCTGCTGCAAACTTTTATCAGTTTTCATTGTGTGTCATTTCCTGCTCCAGGTCGCAGTCAGAGTGAAGTGGAGCCATTATCACGGGACATGGTCAACAACCTGAGGGAACAGCTCAAAATCAGTAAGGACTACTTCAGCTTGGTGGTTGTGGGGAAAGACGGTGATGTCAAGGCATGGTTCCCATCACCTCTGTGGTCCCTGGATAACATCTATGACCTGGTGGACTCTATGGAGCTTCGCATCCAGGAGGCAAAGCTCCAGAATAGGCTGGGGATCAGCTGCCCGGAGAACGGAGGAGGAAGAGGAGGAGGCAGTGAAGAGGGGCGCTATCCTGGATATGACCAAGAAGAGGCAGAAAAGACGTACATGTAAAGGAAAGGAATGAGTAAATCATAAAGAACAACTCAAATAAACACGTTTGTGACCCAGAGGAACCAGTTTATTAAAACAACGTAAGATGCATCTGATGGATATTGTCTAAATTAGCAAGAAATGAAAGACAAACAAGCTTCCCCACATATATTAATGAAAAGATGTTATTTTTGATTGTCAAATAAATAAATAAATGCTCTTGCCTTTAATTGTTATTTTAATTTAGAGGAGAAAATCTCACAAAAAACTCACAATTCTCTTAGACTACTGCTCAAATGTTTAGGGTGGCAGGCCAATCAGACGTTGTTGAGAGTAAGAAATTTGGTGGAAATTATTTTATATATATATAATTGAAACATTTTCCTTTTCATCCAAACAAACAAATGAATAAATAAACTAAAAAATAATTCACATAACCACAGCTGTTCCAGTGTGGAAGACCACCCAGCTGTCATATTTTTAAGGTAACATGATGAGATATAAGCTCTTGCTTCGTTGAGCAAATCCAGAGACCTCATCGTTATAGTCAGAATACTGGCTGGCTATTTATTTTTACATATTCATCAAGTCAATGCAGCTTCAGCAGTTATAATGTGAGGAATCTCCATAACCTGCAGACAGCACTTAACTGGGTGCAGTTTCACCACAGAACAGGAAGCACGTAGTTAAATCTCATTAGACTATCTTAAAAACCTGACAAGTTCCTTTAAAGTCACCGAGGCTGTATTTGTTCCAAAGGGTGGTTTGAGTTTAAAGACAATCATCATCATTTGTAATAATATGTTTTAAATTCATGTTAATCTGACCCCTCCATGCAACAACAGTTAGTTTACTTCCCTCTAGTGTAACTGATTCTGGGAAGAATGTGAAAAGTGTGACCTGAAATTAAAAAAAACAACAACAGACTTTTAGCTGAATAATAGCAAGACTGAGGTAAAAAAATGTCAAAAACCTGAATGTAGAACATCAGACAACGATAAACCTCTGAACCAATCGTCCAACAGACTACAACTCAAAGTGTGTCAAACACGAGAAGAGAAAAAGACATTGATCATAATCTAGCAGAGATGAAAGGAAACCGTTCTGAAGTGTGAAAAACCAACAACAAGCAGGTAAGTGGAGATTAACAAAGACAGAAGTAACACTAATTTAAAGTAAACAGGAAGAGTATCGGCCACAAAATAAATTAGGAAGTTTGAAAGGTCAGATCGCATGGCAACAAATTCGGGTCAAACTAACAGAACGCTAGCCTGGCAAGCCATCATATATAGGTCTCCTCCCCTTCCACTCAGCTATTTTCTGCTTTGCCTTACGCCCTGAATCACACATATGTTGTACTCAGTTTAAATGAAAAGCAATGATGTTTGTTTCAACTATGTCTGTCACGTACTTTGAGATTTGTTAGCTTGTAAAAATTCGTAATGAAAAGACTACAAATCAGTCGTCGCATAAATGGTGTCACCACAGAATCTCTTCTCCCCTGCGTAGCTGCTATTCCGCCCCACGACTGAAACCTCCCAGTCGTGGGGCGCACTGCGCACTACACTCTTATGTGATTCCAAGCATGAATAAAAATCAATACTCATCTTAAAATGAACTTCTTTCATTTGAAAATACATATTTTCAGAAAAGGCACTTGAGCCATTGCTCCGCCTTCTTTTTAAAATTCACACGCAGCAATGGATTGTGGGTAATACCCTTGCCCGAAGTCCACAACGATGTGGACTTGGTTAAAGTGCAGATCAAGGGTGCAAAAGGGGCGTGGTCAACTGTCACACTTGAGAATCGGGACACCAGTGGCGGCCGGTGACTTTTTTTTTGGGTGGGGCGCTAACCACATATCACCACTAGGGGGCGCAAAATTACCATTGATTCTTAAGCATCAGCGTCACACAACTGACGGTCACAGTAGCGCTTCCGGCAACAAAGTTATTCAAAAGGTTTTCGAATATATTAAGCATGTTTTTGACAAAAACATTCACCCATTCACCCATATATTACACAAACTGCACACACGCTTAAGGGGAGTAGGCTAAATCTAATCAATAGAATCCACTTTCTACAAACAGAACACCCATAAGCTGTAAATAAACGTGAGGCCGTAAAATAGACGCTACACGTATCCAGAAAAACACACAGTGACACAACGCAAGATATTCACAAAAGCAGCCGGCGTTTAGAATAAAGCCCAGACTCACAAACAAGAAGTACCACTTAGTTCAAACCGTATGGAGCGGTGCTAGCCGCTAACGAGGCAGCATGCTGTTTCCTGAAGCCAAAAGCTAAAATGAGGCTTACCTGCAGGTTATGGCCATAATCCGTGTGGTGTAGTAAAAATAATCCACTCGGTTCGTGAAATTCTACATTCCAACGTAAAAGCTTAGCTGATCAGACTGTTTGCTGGCATTGTTTTGCCAAAGACTATATAAGAGTTTGCCCGCCCGCATTCATCATTTTCCTGTTTACGTGGATTCTCTCCCTGTGATTGGTTAACACAAAAGCCAGCCAGCTGAAAAAAACTCAACAACAAGCAATTCGATTGGCTCAGGTTTCACACATTGGAACCTACTAGTAGCGTTTGCTACGTCAGGTTTTGAAGCAATTAACTTTATTTGTCACTGATGATTTCACAATTATAGCAAAGATGGCTAAAAGGTTGGACAACCAAAAAATATTCAGTGGAAGTAGTGTGTTGCTGCCGTGACAAATTGGCACAGATGGAGCCACACTGTGCCAGCCTGTGGAGAGTTTTCCCCTCAGGGCGGGGTGAACAACCTGACCAATCAGCGATCTCCTCCCCCTGGTCTGAGCAGAATTCACCCGGTGAGGCGGCGACGATCGCTAAAAGATGCGACCAACCGCTCTCCTATTCTTTCTCGTTGTGGACGGTTTGGGGAACCACTGCACATGCGCCAGTTAGCCCATATTAAGTCAATGGTAAAGATTGCTGCGCCCGCGAGAGGACACGTGACAAGTACGTCGACGATTCGGCCGTGTTAAAAGTAAAAAAAAAACATTATTAAACACAGATTACACACAGCACTTAGTCCATATGGTGTGTATAGATCGTTTAGTTCACTTTTTATGTTTTTTTAAATATATTTTGTGATTCCTATCTTCTTCTTCTCCTTCCTGTGAGTGGTGGGGCGGCGCCCTAGCGCCCCCTATGGACGAGCCGCCACTGCGGGACACCCTATGCACTTGCACCCCTGTCCGGGAATTAAAGGGCGCAAGGGTGGAATTGCGAGTATTGGAATTGGGCCGTACTCACCGCTACGGCTGTCAGTCAATGGGGCAGTCCACCATACACCATCAAAAAAGAAGCAAAAACATCCTTTTTCAAAAAAAAGACTTGAGCACCTCTATCTGCTCTTGACTCAAAGAAAGGCCTGAGTCTAAGTGGTCCATAGTTGATTCCAAAGCCATTTAAAATGACCGCCATTCCTGAGCCTGCGCCATCTTTGTTGTTTTTCTCTGTCGCTGTTCTGGTGTTAAGCCCACCCAAGAGCGCTGTGATTGGCCAGACACAAAACTGTTGGGTGCGATGGTAGACCTGCTGAGGCTACAATGAAGCATGGCTAGGCCGACCTGCAGAGCTAAATCTTTTGCTGCTCCAATGGTTGGTCTAGATTTCTAGGCTGATAGAACACAGAAGGTAACGTAAACTTTACAAAAAAGTATCAAAACTAGGAGTAAAAAGCAGCAGCAGTTTTAGAAACTAAAATCTAAACAACAAAAGACAATGAACCAAAACTAACAACATTCAAAAGAGTCTAGCTGTCAAGTTCCAAAGAACAACTCCAGTTACAAGGAAGAAGGATGGATTACTGAACAAAACAGCACTCAACTGTTTCTGTGTACATTTGCATCATGTGCCTCCCTAAATGTGCTCAGTCCCACGAGTGTATCCCACTGCACCTTCTCTCTACCTTTCTCTCTCTCTCTCTCTCTCTCTCACACACACACACACGCACACACACACACACGCACACACACGCACACACACACCAAAAAAATCCATGTTAATATTTCTGACGCAAAAAAGCAGCCTGTGTTAAAAATAAAAAGGATCATTTAAATATTGAGGAAGAAAGCATCAAAGCAACAAAGAATGAGTACAACAAAGCTTCTTTACACCCGACGTCTGGACAAAACCAAGCTCTGTCTACGTTTTTAAAGAATATATTATGAGGGTTTGATTTGTCTTTTAATGAATTACAATGATGATTTGATGATGTTTTACTTATGATAATAACATTTTAATAAGCAGGTCAACTACATGTCATATATAGTACATTTCAGGGTAACACTTTACAATAAGGGTCCCGTTATTAACATTACTTATTAAGCATTAATAAACAATGGGTCCCTTTATTACAGTTTTTTACAGAAGCTAGGACACATTCCTCAATACTTAGGTCACGTTTGCAAAACTCTTCATACAGTGAGCACAACAGAAGTCTATGTGGGCTAAAGTGAGGATCAATTATCATTGTTTTTGCACAAAATGCATTCAATGACTACATCTCTCAAACATGGACCCAGCCAGAAATATAGAAGTGGCTGAAAGAGGAAGAAGAGAGGCTGGGAGAGGGCGAGGAATACGTATGCATGGTGGAAGAAGAATACGAGGAAGATCAAGAGCTGTAGTCTCAGATGCGATCAGAGCTACTGTAATTGATCATGTAGTACACGGGTACAGTAAGGACCCCCTTGCCCATGTCCAAGACAAGCCAGGACCCCCAAACCCAACTCCTTCACACATAAACACATTACTGTAAATGTAATCATTTACTAACTTTATTCAGACATACAGAGTTATAACTTTTATATGGAGCTCTTATTATACTGTAGGGTGTTATTGGGATTTTATAAATGTAATTTTTACAAATAAAATCTTGCTAACCTCACAACCTCAGCAAAGACAAAATTGTGGGGACCCCCTGCAATCTTGCGGGGACCCCCTTGGGGTCCCGCCCCCCAATTTGGGAACCCCTGATGTAGTACATCATGGTCTCTCAATGAGAGACGCTGGTCAGAGAGCGCAGCCAAATCTGCAACGCTCTACAGTGGCATCTATAGTTAGAGTTGTCCAACAAACCAACAGCTAACTTGTATTCTTGTATTTTGGAATTACTTAGTGCAAAAAATAAAAAAAAAACAACATAAAACACTGACAAATTCTGCATCATGTCTGATTCATTCCAGTAACATATATTGCAATTACAAACAGAGATGTGTCCTTGTTTTGCACAAGAAAATGTAATGCTACATGTTGTTAGTGTTTTTTAGCTCATTGTTTTGTGGGTGACAGAGTGTGTTTGTCGGCTGTCAACCTTTGCTAGTGTTCTGGAAGAATGAGTTGATTTGAGACCTGAAGGAAGTGTTTTGGTAGTTGTAGTGCATTTTGAATGTGAAATGAACTGCTTTGCCAAGCTGAAAGTCAGTTAGGAGAACTGTGTGAAGAGTTTTGCAAAAGTGACCTAAGTATTGAGAAATGTTTCCTAGCGTCTGTAAAAAACTGTAACGTTCCCGGTTAGGGTTAAGTGTCCTTAAGGTTAGGACAAAGGGCCAGGGGGGTGTCTGCTTAGTAATGCATTACTTAATATGGTTAAGCAGTTGTTAATAGTTTATTTAATAGTTTATTAATGCTTAATAATGCATTAAGTAACGTTAATAAAGGGGCCCTTATTGTAAAGTGTTACCCATTTAAGCCCATGTATTTCATGGAAGCAGTCACTGTACACAACAAATAATTATAATAATAACAATAAATAAAGACAATCTAAAAGAGGAAAAGGTTTGTTTTTATTATAATAATTTTATTATAAGTTTTATTTTTGTATTATTGTATTTCTCACCTCATGCATTGGGCCACAGGAAGTGGTCAGACCGCTGCACGGTCTGCAGGTGCCTCGTAACTTTGTCCTGTAACATTTAGGGCCAAACGGTATTATACTGTCATCTAAAGAGACATACGTTTTCCCTAATGTGACATGCCTGATGGAAAATATGTCATACAATTAGGTTTCTATGGAACAGTTGGTGCTGTTGTTGCTTGTTTGTTTTTTTTATATATGCCAAAGGGAGGCCTGCAGGGAGTTTGCAGCAGATAGGCAAAACCATGAGATCAAACCCAGGAGATAAATGAGGCAGCAGCTCTCACAGTTTCAAAACACACACACACACACACACACACGCACACAAGCACGCGCACACACACACACACACATTACTGAGAGAGGAAGTATTCAGTTATAGACAAATGCTTATGTCATAGCCAGAGTTGAAATGTACCACCCCCCCACACACACACACACAGTCACACGCTCAGTGTCTCTCTGAACTTCAGTGCCGCTCTCACTCTGCCAGCAGCAGAAACTCACACAGAGACTCAGAACAAACACAATCCACCGCTCGGTCCTCTGATCGCTCCACTCAGAGAGGACTGCTGCTGCAAAGATGGTGAGTACAACTTCATAACCGGCTCGGTCAACTTCATGAGCATTCAATTTCTTTAAAGGGGATGTGATAAATTGTCATTTCATCAGAAAGAAGTTTTTCTTTGTAACACTTTTAGGAAGTCCTTTATTGGTGTGCAAACTAAGTTTTGTTCGTTTGGTTGAGTAATTTTAGGAACAATTTACAAGTTATTCCTCTTAAAATCCCATCGTATCATGACTTACTTGAACATTTGTTTATATGTAGCCTTTAAAAAAAGCTATGTAAAAATGAGTCAGTTTTGTTTTATTTTTGTTCAAACTGAGAGTTTCAGCGAGCTTTCTCAGCATATTATTTGACTTTAAATGAACTCAGACCTAAAACGTTTGTTTGCAAAAAAAGAAAAACATCAAAATGTTCTAATAATTCAGGAATTCCCAAACACAACAGCAATGTTTTTAGAAGCTCTTGCACTGGTGCATGCTGGGAGGGATTTCCAGTATGTGACAAAATTTGTAGGTTTTTACAAAATTGCAATTGCTGTGCAGCTGCAAGAGTTATTAAGCAATTTATAGCTCGCCGTGACTAAGAAACAGAAGTATTAAGAGGAAACTTTCCTCTCTTTCTTGCATTCTTCTTTGTTCATAAATATTTTTAGTCACATTTGAGGTCTGGTGTTGAAACGCTGCAGCTCTGTGGGATGTCACTGGCAAGAGAGATAGAAGTGATATTTCCCTATAAATACTTTTAGTTGGTAACACATCTTCTCTGATGAGTTTTCTTTGAGACCACAATGGTGACTGAGATAAAGGTGTCAAAGCTAATCACACTACTCATCCAGAACAGGTTTCAGATCAGTGAGTCATATAGTAAACTGGCTCTTCTATAGCTTGACCAGTAGAATGTTAACAGATAAATAATTTCTTTAAAGCCATACTATGCAACTTTTTCATATTTTAAATCATGTTCTTGAGCCAGTTTGTGCTAAAATGACCCTTTACTGGATTAATGAAATGTCCCTCAGACCCCCACCGCCCTCTGCGGCCAGAATACCACACTTGCAACTTCAGAACGCCGGTCCGGTCCCTGTTGAACTTAGTAAAGTGGAGCTGACATACCTGGTGCTGCAGTCTGCTTCCAGCATGTTTCCTGCATGTTTTAGATCATGAACACAGCTGATTTGTGTGATTTAGTGGTGAACCGCTCCTGTAGACACTAATGAAGGCTGAGGAGACATTTCAGCTGTTAGATTAAGGTGTTAAAAAGACGAACGCACAGCGAGGAGATAAGTTTCACTTTTGCTTTCACTAATGGAAACTAGGGGGTGCTAAAAGCAAGCCAAAACTGCATAGTATCCCTTTAATTAAAGGTGTACTTTTGAATAGTAAAGTTATTACACACCAGATTGTGGACGAGGACTCATCAAAGATTGTTTCTCCGCTAAAACTGACCTTTTTGAGATTACATTTGAGAAGACCAATCAGGAGATCAAATAAAACACCACAATCTTAGTTAAGCCCAAAACTTCTAACTGAATATTTGCCGTCTCCTTCAAGTACAGCAACAATTTATTGAATGAAAACATTCGAAAAGTTAAAATAAATGTAGATAAAAAAAATCTCAAACATCATCATTGATACTGACTTTAAAAGCAAATTATTTTAAATGTAATTAGTTTCCTGTTCAGCGTTACCCTTCATTCCCTGCTGTGTATTCTATTTCTCCTCTCTTTTTACTGCTGTGGAGCAGGAACCAGAGAAACGGAGCTTTTATCTCCACTTCCTGGTGAAGTTTCTGCCCCAGACAAACCAGCCTCATTAGAATAGGTGCGGCTGCTGCTTTGTCTGTCTGTTTGGAAGCTGCCGCCAGCTTGAAAACATCCTGATAGGTCAGCGACCGTCTGAACGTTCATATGACAAACTGTCGTTTGAATAGTCAGTTCTGAAGAGCTCCATGGCCCTTTTGGTTAAGTTTAACATAAATGGTTTCCCGCGTCGCTGCGAGGGTCCGCTGGGACTAAAGACAGTCATCAATGTTTTTGATATTCAACCCTGCAGCACTGCAAATATTTAACTAAAGCACGTTTTGCTTATTTGTAACATTATGTGACTAACTGGCCCTGACAAAGGCAAGCCAGGAAGTTGGTGCAAACTGTGGTTTGAGAAGTAGTTTTTTTCCTTGCATAGCTGTAACAACCTGCAATAAAGAAGAAAAAAATATTATAACATCTGGTCAACTTAAGGTTTTCCTTCAGTTTGATGTCCTTCATGGCCAGATGAAAAACAAAAACATATTTTTTGCCATACTTTTCAGCAGAACGTCTTCTCTTTCATGAATGCTTTCAAAAAATAAACCAAAGCATAAATTAACTGCACAGCAGAATCCATGATTACTGATGTTTGTAAATCTCTTTATGGATTAAATGATGCATAAAAATGGTTGCATGTTTTCATAAGCTGCGTCACCCATCATCAGGAGAATGTTAGAAACGCCAAAGTTACTAAACTTTATGATTATTTTTGGTTCTTTCTTTGCATATAACGTGTCAAAATCCTCTAAACTACAGTCAGACTGTTGAAATGTACACTCACTGGACACTTTATTAGAAACACCTTCCTAGTTCCAGGTTGGACCTCCTTTTTCTTTCACAACTGCTGTAATTCTTCATGTCAGATTCAACAAGGTGTTGAAAACATTCTTCAGAGGTTCTGGTCCATGTTGGCATGACAGCATCACACAGTTACATCCATGATGTGAATCTGCTGTTCCACCACCTCCCAAAGGTTCTGGACCGAACTGAGATCTGGTGACTGTGGAGGTTGTTGGAGTCCAGTGAACTCATCTGCATGATCAAGAAACAGAGATGATCTGAGCTTTGTGACATGATGCATCATCCTGCTGGAAGTAGCCATCAGAAGATGGGTCCATAGTCACCCTCTGAGCTCAACGAAGCATTTTCACACAACTGCTGCTTCCTGATTATTTTCTAATCTTCTCTAATCCAGTCCACACAGAGACAATGAGTCTCAAATTAAACCAAACATGCATGTTTTTGATGTGGAGAAAAGCCACTCATGCATGGGGAGAATATGCTAACTCCATGCAGAAAGGCTGCTGCCGGGTTTTGAACCTGCAACCCTCTCACTGGGAGGCAGGGTTTCTTCTTCATTCTAATGATCAGTTTGACTTTCAGCGAGTGATCTCCAACAGCTCTAGATGCCTCGTGGCACTGGGTTGCTCCCTTGTGATTGGCTGATTAGCTGTTTGTGTTAAAAAGCAACAGATGCAACAAAGCGTCTGGTGAGTGTAGCTTACAGATGCCGATGGACTGTTCGTGTTTCTGTGTGTTGGCCCTGTCCACAGTTGAACATAATCGGACCAGATATTTAAACGTGGTTTGAACTGTCTGAGTCACAAACAGACACGTGAAGCTGCTTTGAACATTGTGTGAGTGACCCAGGGAGGCAGGAAAAACAACTGATTGATAAAAAAGTTCTAATAAAAAATGCATGAATAAACAATTTAAAAGAGGTAAAGACAAAAGCGTGAGAGGAAATGTGCAGATTTTTGAGTGTTTCAACTTTCTGTTCCTTATTTAGTGTTATTTGAAGAGTCTGAACATCTTTTTTGTGTTCATTCCCTTTTTCCCTTGCCCTTCAGTTTTGCTTTCTTTTTGTTTGAAGATAAAACAAAGACAAGCTTTAGTTTTCCTCTGATTTATTGTTTGATGACTCTTAGATTGTTATTTTGAATCAGGCTCCCTCTGATATTGTCCTCATTCTTTTTAGGATAGCAAAGCTGATGTAAAGGCGATGAGGGCTCGTTTCCAAGTAGGTGGGGTGAGCACTGAAGACACTTCCTCTGCACCAGCTGGACACCCCAAACAACTCGTGCAGCCCACTCTCTCTGGTCCAACCAACCAGCGTAAGCCTGTCTCAGGGAGCCTATCAGGCAGTTTACCTCCAAAACCATCGACTTTGAAACCCACACCATCCAGTAAAAGTGACTCAGACGCCACTGAACCAAACAAAATTAAAGCCATGGCTAACAGGTTTGGCCCCTCCCAAGATGAGTCCATGACCCCCAGCAAAGCTGCAATTACTAATAAACTGCAATCAACCTTGAAGCCAACTTTCCCCCATGCCCCTGAAGCCAAAGGCTTTGCACAGAAGTCTCCTCTCAACAAACCCAGTTCTGAAATCAAGCCCGTGTTCCCAAAGCCTCCAGGGGTACCAGCCTCCAAGCCCAGTTGGGTGAAAGAGGACACAGATGGGGTTACAGCCTCAAACACCCCCTCCACCCCACCCAAATTACCGAACTTGCAACAAAAACCAATCAGCAACGTTCGAAAAATGTGGCAGCAGAGTGAAGACCTAGGAGACGCAGACACAGAGACAGTGAACAAACCTCCGCCTCAAATAAATGTTAATAAGCCGGCCTCGAACTTCAAATCTGCTCAGAATATGTTCAACAAGGAGAAAGACACGTCTGAGTCGACAGAGAGCAGCGTGGCCAGCAAACGGCCCTTTGCTGCTAGCAGCACTTTCCCTCCCCCCGCACCTCCGGCCAGTAAAAAGCCTAGCATTAAAAAGCCAATGAAGTTTCCTCCTCAGGCCAACGGGACAAACGGCGAGGCTGGACCAAAGCGTAACCCCCTCCCCAACAGCTTAGCGCTGGGTCCTGCTCCTGCTAAACCAAACCGACCCCCCAGAGTGGAACTGGAGAACTTTAAACGAGGTGCTGAGGCCTCTGAGAATGGTAAGTTAGGTGGAAATGTTTGTGTTTTTTCTTGTGAGCACAAAAAAATGTCGACAAGATAAATAGCCTTGAGCACAGAAGGTACCAAAGAGGGTGAAATCACACTTACGTGTTCCTCACTAACACTTGATGGACACGAAACACTTTCAAACTCCTGCAAGATGCTTCAAAATGCATGCCGGCGTTTTTTAGAATAACCTACTGTAACCAATTCATGCAGACTGTGTTCTTCAGGATAATGCTGGACTGTTTCACAAACTTAAGTTATAACAAAAATCTGAAAAATTCAGCTGACATATTTACAATGTGAAATGGAAGACTTAAATGAATGCCAAGCACCTATAAAGGGTAGCGTTGTTTAGCTTTTTATTAGAGCTTTTTGCAGCATTTAGAATTAATCAAAGCAGCCCAGACAAAAATAAATGCTGCACTTTCACATTTCAATAAACAAATTAGAATATTAGCATTTATGTTGTTAGTCCTAGGACTGATCCGACCGTTTGCAGCTTTTTAGGAACCATTAAACAAACACGTTAGCAGACAGCAATTAATGAACTCAGACTTGCATTTGACATCACAACAAACCCAACAAACACTTATTATTAAAGAAGAGTAAGGATAAGATGATGTAATCATTCAGAGACAAACTTTTCATCACAAGCTGCTCAGTAAGATTAAAGCTACAAAAGCAAATTTGGAAAACAAATTAGCTTTTTTTAAATGCCTCCTAACATCATATAGCTTTAAATATGCAGCCTGGGCAAATAAAAAGTTGCCACCACAAAAAAAGGTCACACACTAATATTTTGTTGGACCTCTTTTTGCTTTGATTACAGCACACATTCATGTGGCATTGTTTCAGTTAGCTTCTGCAACGTCACCAGATTTATTTCCATCCAGTGTTGCAATAATGTTTCACCAAGATCATTGATGATGGTAGAGTCTGACCGCTGCACAAAGCCTTCTCCAGCACATCCCAAAGATTCTCAATGGGGTTCAGGTCTGGACTCTGGCATTGTCATCTTGGAATATGGCCGTGCCATCAGGGAAGAACAAATCCATTGATGGAATAACCTGGTCATTCAGTATATTCAGGTAGTCAGCTGACCTCATTCTTGGAGCACATCCTGTTGCTGAACCTAGACCTGACCAACTGCAGCAACCCCAGATCATAGCCCTGCCCCCACAGGCTTGTACAGTAGGCACTAGGCATGATGGGTGCATCACTTCATCTGCCTCTCTTCTTACCCTGATGCACCCATCTCTCTGGAACAGGCTCCATCTGGACTCATCAGCCCAGTTTTAATAATGCGTTGGACAGTCTGAACCCAGTTTTTGTCGTTTCTGCAATCTCCTTAGATGTTTTCTCTGCTTGATGCCAATGATGTGACCCTTCTCACACAGACTAACATCTTTTCCACGACCACCAGATGTGTCTTTCCACCTGATTGTCTTGACTTGCGATGGGAAAGGCTGTTGTTGTTTTAGTGTCCAGGAAATAGCAGAGAGCGTCTCGGCTAGTAGAAGCTAACCGTTAGCATTAGCAACTCCACAACACAGCAGACTTCAGGCTTGTGTTATTTGTGGAGATAAAACATCAACGTTGCAAAGCAAACAGAGTCAGTCATGTTGCTGTTAGCCAATCTGAGGAGAGAGATGTCCAAACATCAGGAAAAAAGACTCAACATCCTGTCATCTGAAGCTACTTTCTCCTCCAGCTGACTTGTACTTCCTGAAACAGGCGCATCTGAGCTTTTCTTCCCCAGAGTCTGACTTACAAGGCATTCATTCCTACTAGAGACCACTGCAAATGTAATGAATAAACGAGTGAACCACATCTTTAAAAAAAGTTGTTTGGTTGATCTGCACCTCTTCTGATCTGACCACTGTTGGTCATTCTAGCTTGTTCAGCATGTCCAACTTGTCCAATGGCTCTCAATAAAGAACCAATCAGGTTTCACACACGTCACTAAAAAAAGACTAAATACCAACAGGAAGATATTGCTGGTGATTGTGGTGCATCTGTTTGGGCCTACCTAGACTTTTAGCTCTGCTGCTTACTCTACAGATGCATGATCCTCAGTAAAGACGACTAATCAAACTTTAGATGATTTATTGCCAAGAGTAGATGCTATAATAAAGAAATAATCAACCAAACACAAATTTGCTTGACAATTGATGCTAAAAGCGAAAAGATTAGGATTGAACAGAGAATCTGACGTTCTTCCAGCCTCAACATGCAGGAATATGGGTGCTAGGGCGGTGTGGCTATGATGTAGCTCATCACCATCAGTGTGTGAATGAGTGTACTGTAAAGCACCTTGGAGTCCCTGAATTAGAAAAGCACCATACAAAGTTGCATTAGTACTATTATACCTCCTTCCATTTCATTTTTGTATTTGTTGCAACTCCTGTCTATTTATTTATTTATTTACTTATTTATTTATTTATTTATTTGTGCATGTCTCTAACGGCTGATTGTTTCATGTCTTGAAGCATTTCAGCTGAACCATTCCTTGCAAGGCGGTTCCCGTTTCTTGTGACTGTCGTGAGAGGAAGGTCCCTCAGTTTGTTGTGTTAAATGCACTCCCTTTCCTGTGTTTCACACGGACTGCAAAGTTGTGTCTGAGCAGTTCACTTCATCATGCTAGAAGTGTGATACAGAACTCGCTTCACAAGTCACTGTGGTTTAGGTGACATTAGCAGAATTTAATCTGCGTTTATCTGGTAAAATTTAGGTTGTGAACCAAGTTTCAATGCAAAGTAAAAAATACCATTTATCTGATCAGCTGATATTTAACAGAATCTAAAATTAAGAGTTCAGACGTCTCTAAAAATGCTCCCATGATGAAGAAGCTGCTTTGTTCCAAAATTCTGATAAGAGGCAGAAGTTATAGAAACACTTAGTTCCCCTATTCAGCCCGGCCAAGTTCCCTGTCCAGTTTCTCCTTTCTCTCCTCCCCCCTTGGTGGCTGAGCCTGTTTCACCACATGGGGAAGTGAGTTCCTGCAAACAGAGATCTATTTTAACAACATTCAGCTTCGTGTCTGTGAACCCCAAACGGAGTTCCTTTTGTGTCAGCATGATCCCAGATTAATGAACACATCCAGAATTAAAACTTTTCTGATGCTTTTTGTACATTTAAGATGACATTACATTGCTAGAACCACTCAGACGTCACAGCAGGAAATGCACAGGTGTAATTATGATGGCTGCATTCCACTTTTAGAAGATATTCCTCTTGTGAAGGTTACCAGGGTGATAAAAGGAACAAAGTCATGTCATTTATTATATTTGTGATTTTTAGGCTTTGATTAGTCAAAATGCCTGAAATGAAACTGTGAATAAATTCTTAAATTTACCTTTTTTTCTAATACTGGATCTTGTGCATGAGAAGGTTCTAATTTAACATATGACAAACTAATGTTCTGGTTTGGGTTGTATTTCTGTGATAGGTGAGTTTTTTAGACATTTTGTGTCTTGTTTCTTAAATCAAAATGAAACAAGGTTCAAATGGAGAAATTCTGATGTGCAGAATGGGGATACAGCCTGTTAACTGGGTCACATTCCACTCCTGCGGTGCATTTTGGTGGCTAACTTCACACGAGTGCATCCGTCAACAATTAAAGCCCTCCATTCACCAAATGGAATGCCCCCCTTGATTAATACATCTACTGTATATGTTCACTGCTTCTCCAAGTCAAAATGTCTGCTGAGAAAAAGGCCTAAAGCAAGGTTTAAATGTATCCTTTTTATATTTTAGCCAAACACACGGAACACAAAAACAACGAGCCACTTAAACACATAGATTACGCCTTTAAGTTTCTTTTTGCAACATTTTTAAAGTTAAATTTAAAATGCATAGTTAAAGAATGTTTTTGCTGCTTCTGTGTGGAGTAGTGTACATCTGAACTGCCTCTAGATCAACACTGTAAACCCCAAGTAGCTGCAGGTAGACTTCTGCAGGCATAAACACCCTCCACTGCAATAATTGAACATCCAGGGTATAAATATTGAGGCTGTGGGGAGCGACCTTGAACAGTAAGCTGGACTAACACACTCTACCTGCTACCTGCCGCAAAGGCTCAGGTCTTTTGGAGTACTGGGGTCGCTCCAGAAGACCTTTTATGACTCTGTAGTGACATCAGCTATCTCCTACGGTGTGGTCTACTGGGGCAGCAGCATCTCTGCTGGAGACATGAAGAGACTGAACAGGCTGATCCGGAGGGCCAGGTCTGCTCTAGGATGTGGACCCATGTGGAGGTGGTGTGTGAGAGAAGGATGCTAACTAAGCCGTCATCACTGCTGGATAACATCTTCCACCCTGTGCAGGAGACTGAGACATAATTAAGAAGCTCCTTCAGTGGAAGGTTGCTGCTCCCACCGGAGAGATATCAAAGGTCTTTCATTGAGCCTCTGTCTGCACAATAAAGACCTTACAGTTAACCACACACACACACACACACTCACACACACACACACACACACGCACGCACGCATGCACGCACGCATGAACACACACACACACACACAGACAAACAAATACACACAAGCTGGGATTCACCCTTATCCAATATGTTAGCCAATAAATAGACCGATAGTGTGGTTCAGAACTTCCTTTTATTTTTACCCATAACTCTCTTCTCCCGCCGTACAAAAACAACTGCCCCACCGGAAGCAGTAACACACTTTCAAAATAAGAGCACCTATGTCAACAGAACATTAGTTTAACATGAAAGCATTATTAACAATCTCACCTATCCTTTAAAAGAAATTATATTTATCACATACACATATAAAGATGTGCTCTTTCAAAAAAAACAAAACTAACTGATTGTGATATGTGCAACCGGATAGGTTTAATACACCTTTCCTTTTATTTAACAGTCCATTGTCCCTCACTCAGCGTTTTTAGCAGCTGAAAGCAGGATGCTCCCTTTTTTGTGAGACAATCTGCAAGTTGAGCTTTGGTGCTGTGCCACAACACTTGTTCCACCTTTTGTGTTTGAATGAGCTCCCTTATGCTGCTCATTTCGAGGCGAAGCCTTTTTTCAGAGACAGACTTTGTTGACTTGAGTGCATCGACAAGAGAATGGTTGTCTGTAATACAGACTATGGGGACAGCATGTTCCAAGTCTCCAGTTGTTAACTCTGAAAACAATGTAGACAGGAAAAGTGCATTATCAATTCCATCAGACATTGCCAGTGTTTCGCCCGCTAGTGTGCTTCGTACAACTCTCTTAACTCTTCGTGACTGCCAGGAAAGTGGTGAAAACTTCCCATCCTTCCCCATGAGGACAATCAGATGTCCTCCTTGTGTTCCTCCGTCGGGAAGATTTCCAAATGAAGCATCACTGAACACAGCAATCTTGAGATCGCTATCTCTGCCCAGTTGTCCAAAGTTCAAAGTTACTCTCTTTGTCTTCAGTTTGCACACTACTCTGTTAGTTTCATGAATTGTGTTCACAGTTGCATTCTTCATGCTTGACGCCAACATGCTTACATCAAACATTATATCTGGCCTGGTTTGCCTTGCCACCCAAAGAAGCTGACCCACTTTGGATCTGAGTTGATCCTTTTCTTCTGGTAAGAGAGGTGACTCTTGTTGTACAGTGCGTTGTGGGTCCACATGTATGGGCTGCAGTTGTTGGATGTAGGTTTCCTGGTGTATGTGTACCTTTTTGTCAGTAGTCACAAAATCCATTCCCACATAACTGAAGTTGTTCTGCTCTTCACGCCCCACTTGAAATGCAGCTCTGAGCTGGGGTATCACTGTTGAGGAGAAGCTCTCTGTTCCTCCCCAAATGAAGTCATCCACATGACAAGCAAGTACTCCAACAACATTGCCTTCTTGACCCGTCCAAAAGAAAACAGCAGGGTCAACCTTTGACATTTTTCCTCCGACTCTTTGTACAATCTCCTTTACACGATTGTACCAATACAGTGATGCATCTGCTAATCCATATACACATTTTTTGAGTTTCCACAGTCTGCCTTCAGAGTGTGCTTCTGGTGGAGGTTTGATATAAAGGTCACGTGACAGTTCAAGTCCTTGTAGAAATGCAGATTTAATATCCATCGAGTTAAGCTTCCATGTTCTCTGACAGATAACTGCAACAAGCATGCGAAGGGACNTGTGTGTGTGTGTGTGTGTGTGTGTGCATGTGTGTGTGTGTGTGTCTATTAGGGGTGGGTGTATTTCATCGATGTGGCGATGCATCGCAAAGCTTCACCTGATTCAGAATCGCTTAATGAATGCCGATGCTTAAAAAAAAGAAATAACGTGAAAGCTTTGTTGCAAAGCCGGTACTAAAAAGAGCTTTAACAAATGTAAGTTATTTGTTTTTGTGTAAGGAAGATGCTTTTTAATGGCGCACAGTGGTAACCTAGCTGCTGTGGAGGAAAATAGAGGAACCAGCAGAAACGGTCCAAAGTTTGGGATCAAACGCGCAGCTACGGGCAGATTGGCTAATGCTAACTAAGCTAGCGGAAAGCAGACTCACGCCGTGGGTTCCAAAACAACACGAGGATCTTGGAACTAAGAATGACTAAACTCTACAAGCGGAAAAAAAGTCCCACCATCCTGTTTATTCGTAGCTGTCTGCAGCGCTATGGAGCAGAGCCACAGCAGCTACCGGGACTCACGTTGTTGTTGCTACGAGATTGCGCAACACACCGCTCTAGGACTATGGCAAGCCGTTGTAGTATGTAATTCACAAACACTTCTATCTGTGAACGTAATTTAAACTGGATTATTGCCAACCCGTACATTATAGACATGCCACCATTACATTGTTACCAGTAGAAATGAAATGTTATTCAATATCTCAAAAGCTGTAAGACAGTTGAGGTGATAGCATGTTGTTTTGCATGTTATTGAACTATTTTCTAATAATGTTCTGTTGTTAAATAAAGTAAAGGAAGGATAGAAACAATGTTTCCCTAGCAGGTTTTAAATGTTTAAAGCTTTCCCTGATCGAAGTTAAGTTGGTCAAAGAGCAAATATTTACACAAGTCATACAGTCATAAAATNTTTCCAGCACCTACAATGCAGCTTTGAACCAAGTTCCAAAACAGTTTCAGTCCAGTTCACACCCTCCTGCATCTAATCAAAACAACGACTCACAAACAATAGAGGCTAACGAGGCTAACGACTCATCAAGAGGTAGGGAGGAGGGGCATTCACAGGCAGATGCTGCTCGTTGAGCAACAATAGACAGCTACAGTTTATAAGATCGACCCTCCCATATTCCAGTCAGAATTGACAAAGCTCCTCGGATGAGAAGCGAAACGTCTTCAAGAAACCAAAGAAGTCCAGTTGCCTTCATTTGAACCCCTTGGATCACTCTCAGGTAGTTAAGGCATGCAAAGCGCCTCTTAAACGTTCAATTGCACATCTTGCTCTGCAATGAGCAGTGTTAGTTTCTTTTAAATGTGTGTTTTCATTTTAAATAAACATAAACTTATATTGACCCCACACTGGCTATTCTACGTGTTGCTCTTTACACATCTATAGTTCTACATTGTGATTTCCTATCCTGTTTGAGCACTAGTTATCCAGATTTGGTGATCCTGAAAAGTTCCTATCCGGATCAGATTGATCCAATCCAATGTTGCTTTGAAAAACTGGCTCAAAAGTAAGCTGGATTACGTGATCACGGATCGCAAAAAAAAGGTTTACTAAATCCGGATCAATTTGATCCGGATTACACCTTTTGAAAAACTGGGCCCTGGAGACCAGGACAATCCAAATAGGGGCTTCCGCCCTTCCTCCTCCCTTCAGCAGGCACAGCTGCACCTACTTTGCTGATCATCACTGGAGCTGTGCCATCTCCCCAGGACCATTCTATGCTTGTTTTACTGGCTGTTATTAGTTTTAGTAGAGGACCTCAAGTGAGCTCTGATCGTTTAAAAGCTTAATAGCTTTTTAGTCATTTTAAGGCAGACAAGGAACCAGATTGGTGCTAGCTTCCTCTTGCCACAACCATGTTGGTATGGTCAGGCAAACTTAGTTTTAAAGTGTTTGTGGTCAGCTAGTTGTCTGTTTTAAATATGAAAAACCATGAGTCAGGAAACTGTTTTACTTTTACCATGGTTGGTGCATCAGGTATTGTTTGATTTTACCATCGTGCGCACGCCTTTTTGTGTCATGTCTCCATCCTTCATTTTAAATCCATCTGAGGTCGTAACAGAGATATTCCACCCTAAAGTAAAATTTTGTCAGTTGCTATATTCCCCATAGTTAGATAAGTGGAAAAAAGCAATTAGTAACCAACCCAGTCATTCTCCTGCTCCGGCAGTACTCTTTTAGCATTTGCTTAGCATAAAACAATATAAGTGAATGGTAACAACTAGCCATGTGTGTGAAAAAGTCATTAAAATTACTCAATAATGATCCTAATTCTACTTGGTGACCTCAATAATCGTAGAATAGAATAGAATAGACTATTGATCCCACAATGGGGAAATTCACTTGTTAAGGCAGCAAATACACTTAAAGAATAGGGAAAATGAATACAGGTAAATCCACAAAGGCAGTAGGCTACTATTGTAACCTTCAGCAATTAAAAAATGAATAAAAATAGAAAATTGAGTTTCCAGCATAAAGGGCACACAAATGTACATCCGGGTATTGCATGCATGTTAGCCAATAAATAGACCGATACTGTGGTTCAGAACTTCCTTTTATTTCCCCATAACTCTCTTCTTCTGCCGTACAAAAACAACTGCCCCACCGGAAGCAGTAACACACTTTCAAAATAAGAGCACCTATGTCAACAGGACATTAGTTTAACATGAAAGCATTATTAACAATCTCACCTATCCTTTAAAAGAAATTATATTTATCACTTAAACATATAAAGATGTGCTCTTTCAAAAAAAACTGACTGATTGTGATATGTGCAACCGGATAGGTTTAATACACCTTTCCTTTTATTTAACAGTCCATTGTCCCTCACTCAGCGTTTTTAGCAGCTGAAAGCAGGATGCTCCCTTTTTTGTGAGACAATCTGCAAGTTGAGCTTTGGTGCTGTGCCACAACACTTGTTCCACCTTTTGTGTTTGAATGAGCTCCCTTATGCTGCTCATTTCGAGGCGAAGCCTTTTTTCAGAGACAGACTTCGTTGACTTGAGTGCATCGACAAGAGAATGGTTGTCTGTAATACAGACTATGGGGACAGCATGTTCTAAGTCTCCAGTTGTCAACTCTGAAAACAATGTAGACAGGAAAAGTGCATTATCAATTCCATCAGACATTGCCAATGTTTCGCCCGCTAGTGTGCTTCGTACAACTCTCTTAACTCTTCGTGACTGCCAGGAAAGTGGTGAAAACTTCCCATCCTTCCCCATGAGGACAATCAGATGTCCTCCTTGTGTTCCTCCGTCGGGAAGATTTCCAAATGAAGCATCACTGAACACAGCAATCTTGAGATTGCTATCTCTGCCCAGTTGTCCAAAGTTCAAAGTTACTCTCTTTGTCTTCAGTTTGCACACTACTCTGTTAGTTTCATGAATTGTGTTCACAGTTGCATTCTTCATGCTTGACGCCAACATGCTTACATCAAACATTATATCTGGCCTGGTTTGCCTTGCCACCCAAAGAAGCTGACCCACTTTGGATCTGAGTTGATCCTTTTCTCCTGGTAAGAGAGGTGACTCTTGTTGTACAGTGCGTTGTGGGTCCACATGTATGGGCTGCAGTTGTTGGATGTAGGTTTCCTGGTGTATGTGTACCTTTTTGTCAGTAGTCACAAAATCCATTCCCACATAACTGAAGTTGTTCTGCTCTTGAAATGCAGCTCTGAGCTGGGGTATCACTGTTGAGGAGAAGCTCTCTGTTCCTCCCCAAATGAAGTCATCCACATGACAAGCAAGTACTCCAACAACATTGCCTTCTTGACCCGTCCAAAAGAAAACAGCAGGGTCAACCTTTGACATTTTTCCTCCGACTCTTTGTACAATCTCCTTTACACGATTGTACCAATACAGTGATGCATCTGCTAATCCATACACACATTTTTTGAGTTTCCACAGTCTGCCTTCAGAGTGTGCTTCTGTTGGAGGTTTGATATAAAGGTCATGTGACAGTTCAAGTCCTTGTAGAAATGCAGATTTAATATCCATCGAGTTAAGCTTCCATGTTCTCTGACAGATAACTGCAACAAGCAACTGGAGTTAACGCAGGGTGAGCTACTATGCCTGTTTTTTCTACAGCCTACAGTTGCAACAACCAGCTCACTGTTGAAAACAGATCACGTGGGAATTTTCTGAGACTTTTCTAGCCTACCTGATGGGATTTTATATTTTAATTTATTTTGTTTAATTGTGTTTTAATTATCATGCCATACTGTCATAGAAATTCTATGTCCTGTACGGCTTCTATTTCATTCTGTATCTCACACACACTCACACAGTCACACACACACATCATCTGAACACAAACCCACTACCTTATCTCCTACTTTAAATAAACGGTGCTGGCAGCCGATCGGGGCAGACTGTACTCTAAACAGGTCTGGTACACTTGAATGATGATAAACAGCTGTGTTGATACGCCGGTAAGATAACTGTTGAAGTGACATAAATTGGTCCTTCGAGCGGAGCCTGGAGGTCTTCTCTGTCGACGCCAAATGCCATCGCCGGACATTGCAGCGCCCTGCTTTCGCTGGAGGTCGGCGCCTGGGTCTGACGTCGCCAGGGGACCACCGGGTCTGCGAACACAAGCTTCTGAGCTGGGGAGATCTGGTGAGACATTCTTGTTTATGTGTGAAGGGCCTGAGCGTTTGCCCTGAGAGTAAACGCGATTGATGATAAACAGCTGTGTTGATACGCCGGTAAGATAACTGTTGAAGTGTCCTAAATTGGGTCTTTGAGCGTTTTTCCCGTGAATTAAACGAAATTGGTTGGTTTTTGAGCGTTTTCCCGTGAATTAAACGAAACTTCCGGTTATGTGAGAAAACTGTGGAGTACTCGAAATTGGGTCTTTGAGCGTTTTTCCCGTGAATTAAACGAAATTGGCTGGTTTTTGAGCGTTTTCCCGTGAATTAAACGAAACTTCCAGTTATATGTTTGTTAGTCTGTCTGTCTATTTGTTTGTTCATTGGTTGGTAGTAGTGGAACGAGTTCCCACACTGATAGGAGGTAGACTTCCACCTACTTCCTAGTGCATGATTTGAGAGTGTGGATGTTTTTTGTTAAGGTGTGGCTACGTGGATGAATGACCAGTTATTGGTGGTCTTGGTGTGATTTGCGGTGTGCCTGCTGGAACTTTGTCTAATCCTGTTGCGTTTCATGAGTGAGCTTGGAACCAGAGTGTGTGCTGCTGCTGAGTGGGCGTGTGCGGGAGGTGTGTNGTGCACATTAAGACAGGTGACTGGGCAAAAGAACAAATAACAGAGCTGCATGCATCCAGCCTTTTCACCATGTGTGGAGGCAAGGCATATTTGTCTGACTACAAAGAGTCTGGGAAGAGAACGCTTGACAGAAGAAGAGCAGGAGACGAGAACAGAAAGGAAAAGGCAAGCCAAACAGATAAAAAACAATGTGTTAGAGTTGGGGCGGGCGGGGGGGATTCACTGGAACCAATTAGAAATTGCCCAAAGAAAGTTCTTCTTCTTTGAGGAAATATCTAAAGCAGCTATTGCCAAACCCCAGGGGGAGAATGACAAGTCCACTAAGTCCTTGCTGCTATTGTGTTTCAGTTGTAATCGTGGTGGGCATATGCAAAGTTTGAGGTTGCCTTCGCTCAGAAGGAAAGTAATGCGGTAAACATGTGATCCCTGCTTCTCATTCTGTTTGTGCGTTTCCCAGGCTGTGAAGTATGATTTTAACCTTTATTTATGCCGGGAGAGGTCACTGAGCACACGTGAGTCTGTGTCAGTGTCACTCAGCCTCATTTCCTCACAGCTAGACTCATGACGATGATCCTAACAGGCATTTTTAAGGAACCTAAAGTATCTCAGGGTGTAAGAATGCACTGATGTTTTATTTAAATGATATCCAGCATGACCCGAGCCTGTAATCCGCTCACTAGCAGATCTAAATACCTCTAACAGCTTTTAAAGCTCATCACAAGCTGCTACGGCCGATTGAGAGCAGAAAATCAGCTGATATCATTCTGCCGTCCACAACTTTTATCTTCCCGTTGAGCACATCTGGAAGTTCTCCAGGGCTGCCGAAGCCTCCTGGCTCTGGGAGCAGAGCGGAGTAACTAAGCTGCCTCGGGGCACGCTGACAGTAGTTGCTGAGGGAGAGCAGAACATTACTCCCATATTTACCTGCGCGAGTTTGCTCCGCTAGTTCACCCAATCAGATGGAAAACATCCAAAACGCGAGCTAATTTCTGTTTGTCATATAACAGACTCCTGCTGAATTATGGTGGATGTGAGGTGTGTGTGTGTGTGTGTGTCTGTGTGTGTGTGTGTCTGGGAATGCAATCCTTAATAGTTCTTTATCACTCACACACCTTCATACACATGTCACAGGTTTGCATGCATTTGTCTGTGGGGGCTTTGGTCCTGTAACCCCCCGCTGGGCACACACACACACACACGCACACACGCACACACACACACACACACACACACACACACACACACACACACACACACACACACACACACACACACACACACACACACACACTCTTGCACAGAGGGGCGAGTCTTGCACATGGTCTCCATATGGCAAAGCCCACTTTTATTAGGGCCAGTGTGTATAAGTGTGTGTGTGTGCGTGTATGTGTGTGTGTGTGTGCCACTCAGACACCAAACCTTTGCCAGACATGGTTGAAGGAATTCCAATTAGTGTCTTTTCCTCCCTCCCCTTGCCTGCAGTGCTCACTGACACNGCTTTTTGTTGTGCCTTCCAATGCAGGTGGTTTGTCAGTGAGCACAGACGGCAGGTTGGGATTCTGTCCGAACACCAGCTGATATGGACTATAACCATGCACGCTCTGCATAGTGTTTTTAGCCATTATTGCCCAGTCCAATGCAGTATCCCAGTCACAGCTTGTGTCTGTTTTCACTTTCATTATGATCTCCGTGAGTGTCTGATTATGTCTTTCAAGTAGCCCATTGCTCCATGGGCTGTATGCCGCTGTCGTCTTTACTTCTATGTTGAAGTTCTCTGCCATGTCCCGGACCTCATCATTGTTAAACTCTCCCCCATTGTCACTGAACAGCTTTTTAGGTGGACCATGCACACTTATCCACACATGCATGAAGTGTTTAACTATTTCCGATGACTTCTTCGTGGTTAGTATACTTCCTGCACTAAATCTTGTGAACTGATCAATGACATGGAGGTACCACAGACCCGGTTTAAGTTCATGAAGATCAACTGCCACGGTTTCATTGTACTGAGATGCCAGTGGAAGACCAACAACTGGCTTTGGTCTGGTTCTGCCGTATCTCTGACATGTTTCACATTGTTCCACCACCTTTTGCAGAATTGATCCACACTCTTTGTCTTTGTTACCTGAACTTATCAGCAGCCTGTTAAGTTTTTCAGCAGATGCGTGCCCAAACTGTTTGTGAAGTTTAGTCAGCATTTTCTTCTTCTCTGCACAAGTCATTGTTTCTGTGAGTGCCAATATCTGTTCTTCGCCCTTCTTTACATTATGCGTTAAAACATTGTCATAATGACTAGACAGCATATTGTCATCCATTATGTTTACACAGTAATGACCGGAGCTGGTAAAGTGAAGCTTCACAGGTTTGTTAAACATCACTGCGCTGTCGTTTTCCATGTTAAGCACTGTTCCTGCCTTTTTCATTGATTCTTTACTTAAAAGCAGGGGTATTTTTGTTGGAACAACTTCTGTTTCGATATGACACTTAGTCTGTCCAATGTTTGCTGGTATCTTTACCCTTTTGATGGATTTTACTATTTTTCCATCTCCAAACTTGAAGGGTCTACTGCTGTGTACTTCTGACATCTTTAGTTTTTTTACTTCAGCTGGAGTTAGCTTAATAATGTAGCTGTCAAGCCATTCTTGTCCACACACTGTTTTGGTGCATGCTGTGTCTATTATTGCCGAACCAAAGCACTCAGTCATAAATATTTCCGCTTCAGTGGGTGCCTCTTTTGTATATAGAGCAATGTTGCACTCCTCCACCTTCTCTGACTCATCAGCATAGGTAAGTTTAGCTTGCTCACCTTTGTTTGGACAGTCTTTAGCCCAGTGAAATGTGCTCTGACACACTGCACATCTTGATCTGCGTCCATACCTGTCCAGGGGATTAGTTCCAGGGAGTGGCGCCTTTTGTTTATCGCGCTGATTCCAAGAGTAGCGCGGTTTGCTTTTCTGTTCTGTTACGTAGGCTGTTTCTTGATTAATTCCCACAGCGTGAGGCGACTTCCCTCCGAAGATCCTTTTTAACGCTGATTTCATCGAAGCAAACGTTAAGTCTGTGCATGCAGTTAGAGCCAGCTGTCGATCTTTTGCATCCAAACAAGCAGTATCCAACAGTTTGAGAGCTAACACCGCATTCGGAAGCTCCATCTTGTATTTCCGCATTTGCGAGTATCTCTGTTCAAAGTCAATGATATAGTCCTCCATGGACACATTGCCGTCTCTCATAATCCGGTCGAAGTTCGTGTATGCTTCATAAACACGGTCCTTTTCTTCTTTAAGAAATAAATCATCAAGTTTTCGAAGTAACGTCTGCATTCCGTCATCTTTATTCAAATCATCCACCGATATCCCCATCGCGACTTCTCTTGCTCTTCCGGATAGCGCCAAAGCCACCGCGAGCGCTTGTTTACTTTTCTCCAAGTCCGTAACCCGAATCCAAACGGCGACTTCATTTTTCCAGCTTTCATAGGACTTCTTTTCCTCGAAGGCTGGTGGGACTTTGTAGTTGCTAACCATCCTCTGCTACCAATGTTAGCCAATAAATAGACCGATAGTGTGGTTCAGAACTTCCTTTTATTTTTACCCATAACTCTCTTCTCCCGCCGTACAAAAACAACTGCCCCACCGGAAGCAGTAACACACTTTCAAAATAAGAGCACCTATGTCAACAGAACATTAGTTTAACATGAAAGCATTATTAACACAATACACCGTGGTAGTTTCATTCATGTGCAAAAGTCTTTGAGTGTAGTTTTTCTGGTGTAACAGGTGGAATTTTTAGGATTGAGTATTATTAATGGGTCAAGTGTGCAGTGTTAAATGTGCAATTTAGTATTTATAGTGTTTTGTGTTTTTTTTAGTGTCTTTATTATATTTTAGCATTTTTGAAACTCACTTCTCTTACCTTTGTACTGTCCTTTTTCTGTCATGACGACAGCAAATTTCCCACTCGCGGGACTAATAAAGGTTTATCTTATCTTTTAAAAAAAGTTTTTGTTGCTGCACGTCAAACCTATTTGCATTTATTTATTTTTAAGTGCAACAAAAATATCCATCCCTCTGGGGACAAATGACATGATCTATCCATGTCGCTATGTGAATGAATGCATGTGTCAGGAGAAGGCGTCGTCACTGACTTGTTTTTACTGTCTCTTAGGTCCTGGTTTAAAGAAACCCGCTGCCCCAACTCTCCCAGCTGCTCACCCCATTAATCAGAGCAGTCACGTGATCCCCGCCCAGTCCCTGCCACCAGCGCTGCCCAATCTGCCCCCGAGGCATCCTGGAAATATGTAAGTCAGCAATAATTAACATGTTAGATAAAATCTTAAAAAATATCTTTCCTTATCTTAACTGTGCTCTTCAGAATCCAGGAAGACGTTTATGATGATGTTGACTCTGCGGTTCCTCCTCCTCTGCCGTCAGGTTCAGTAAATGTTTTAGAACTTATTGAAATTTGTAAAAGTTCTAAATGCAATTTTATCGAACACGTTATCAAATCATGTTGTAATGTTGCATTCCTGTCTCTGGTTTGCAGCCCATCCGAGTCAGAAACCTCTCAAGGTGAGACCAGCAGAGTTATTATCACTTTGAGTGAGCCACCACTGTGAGACTGTTATCATGAAGCCAGATCTAGAGTCCATCTAGAGAGGATGTGGCAGCATAGAGAGAGAGCGCATAGACTCCAAATCTACATTTGTGTCACAACATTTATTCATACAGTTAAACAAACACATGTGTTTGTTAAAAAGGTTCAAACTTTGGAAAAACTTCCCCGGAAGTAAAGTTGGTTAAAAACTATGTTGAGATCAGTGTAACAGAAGTTTTGTGACTGTATGTTTTGCTGCCTCTTGGCCAGGACCTTGAAAATAGGTTTTTAATCTCAATGGGACTTTCCTGGTTAAATAAAGAATAAATAAAATTAGTTTTATTTATTCATCGGGGTTAAAAGTGGCTGATTTAACACTTTATTTTCTTTTGTGTTCTGTTTGCTTAGAATGAAAGTGGAAGTGATGATGGAGAAATGTATGAAGATCTGGATGAGCGATGGTGAGAAAATGTCATTGGTCATTTTAAAACAAAGACAGGATGTACGTTTGTCTTAAAGCCATACTATTGCAACTTTTTCATATTTTAAATCATTTTCTTGAGCCAGTATGTGCTAAAATGACCCTTTGCAGGGTTAATGAAATGTCACTCAGCCAAGGTACTTCCTTAACTCTGAAGCACGTAATCAGTAGTCTAACGCTATTGGTTAGTTCTACTCGGCGCTGAGTTTTCTATTGGGGCAGGGGGCGTGCTTAACAAAGAAAAAAAAAGACGTATTTCTTACATTATATCACACGACATGATAAGACAATCACTTTTACAGATTTCTGAAAAATCATACATAATTCCTGAAAGGGGAAAACTCCGGATTGCTGCTTTAATGGCTTAAAGGGGAAGAAATTGGAAGTGGAAGTTAGGTATAATAGAAATCATTTATGATTTTTTTCTTCTTTTTTTGGCAAAGCACGGTTGGTTTTAAATCCCAAAATACCACTACAGTACTTTGTTCAGATCATTTTAAAGTCAACTGCACAGAAATAATAACAAGATACACAAAGTTGAACATTTAAAAACATATTTTATGCTGATTTACATGTTTAAATCCTGCACTCTTGGCCGTCAAATTTCTCAAACAAAAGATAAAGCCCATTTTTAAAAACAGTACAAACCGCACAAGTATTTGCTCATATGCATGTAGAAATATGTTCATCAGTGTCATCTTATGTTACTTGCTGACATCTTTGTTGTTTGTGATCTCAACAGGGAAGAAGCTGACAGGCAAGACAAAAAGAAGGAGGATAAAGAGGAGAAAAAGCGACAGGAGGCTGCGAAGAAAGAGCAAAAAGAACGAGAGAAGAAGGAGCAAGATGCAAAGAAGAAGTTCAAAGTGAGTGAATCAGACTGAAAACCTGCCAGAAGATCGTAAATAAATGAATTAACTTATTTTTCCTGATTTTTTGATGATTTTTGATTCCTTTGTGTGTGTGTGTGTGTGTGTGTGTGTGTGTGTGTGTGTGTGTGTGTGTGCGCGCGCGCGTGTGTGTGTGTGTGCATTAGCTGGTCGGACCTGTGGTGGTCATTCAGAAGGGAAAGGCTTTCTCAGACTGCAGAGGAGGGAAAATGGATCTGGCTATGAAGCAGGGAGAGCATCTGGACATCATCCGTGTTCAGGGCAATCCAGAGGGAAAATGGTTGGCCCGATCACAAGACGGCTCGTGTATGTTTCCAATAAAATCCTTTCTATTCTCCTTTTCTCTGAATTTTTTCTTCTTTCTTATTGTGTCAAAATGTGATTAATCACACGTTTTTAGACAGATCTGTGATTATCCGACACTCATCTGCTTTGTTGTCCTCCTACAGTTGGCTATGTTAAAGCAACCTCAGTGGAAATCGACTTCAACTCACTGAAGAACCATTCAACGTCATCGTATGATCCTGAAGTCTACGACGACATCGACACGGTCTTGTCAGAGAGCAGGTACCTAAAGAGCCAGATTATTCGTTTGTCCAGAACAAAATAGTAAATATTAACATGCAAATGAAACATTTAAACACCAAGTCAGAGCATTTTACAGAAGGAGATTTTATTTTGTTTCTTTCCACAGTGGAATCAAAGGACCAGGAGGTAAAATCCTAACCTAATACAGTTGCTTTTATTTCATTTTAATAATATAAATGATTAAAGCCATTATTACATGATTCCTTTTGTTGCTGTAGTTGTCCTCCCTCCCCTGCCAGACGAAGGGGGGGAAATATATGACGATGTGGTCGATCCAAGTATGGAAGTCAGGTAGGAACTCACTCGTTTTCTTTTGTTAAAGCCCAAAGTGTTTCATCACAATAAATATGAACTCACATCATCAAAATAAAAGCACCAAAAGGAAGAAAGATGCACAGAAAAAGAAATTCAGGTGTTTTTTATTGTCCGGTGACCTTCCAGTTCCCTTGTCTTGGGGTCCTCTCTCGTGAGACCCAACAGCTTCCTGCGGATGTTTGACCGAAAGACACGCTCTGCCAGCTCTAAAGTGTAAAATACACTCATTAGTAAGACTGATCGCAGATCTTCTGTCCACTGTCCCTAATGTCTAACACTCTCCTGTGGCATGAAATGACCCTTTAACCTTCTCCTCACAACCCAGCCCGGAGTCATCCTCCACGCCTTGGGCTGAAAAAATCTAAGGCATCTTAATCCCTGATCTCTTGTTCTAATCTTAACCTATTTAGATGCACTTGATTTCTGCATGATATGTGAAAGACATTAACTGTTGTTTAAAAAGGTGTACTAACTACCACAAATGTTAATTAACTAACGATGAACAATAATGAAATTCTAGTTGATTTATTGACGACGTTTGTTGCTGTCAGATGAAAACCTTCTATCTCCATTTTTCATTGTTTTCATGGTTTTGCACAAAAATCCATGTGTGAAAAAATAAACAAAAGAGCTCCTGACTTATATTTGTAACTAAATCAGTGAAAAGCAATAAAAATAAGAGTTTGATTTCTCTTTGAATGCAGATGCTGTGTGTAAGGAGCTTTTAATTTACACAGAAAAATCTGTAAAAGTGAGGATTTTTAATTATCTGACCACATTCACAAACAAAATACAAGCTCTCACCATGAGAATCAACTTTAAAACAATATTTTATTCTTTCGGAATCCAAAGAATTATATCTACGGTAAGTCCAAATCCGAACCAATTTATGAAAATAAGGTCTTTTTTGTTTAAGGGATATATGTTTGGAGATAGAAGGTATGAATCTGTCAGCGATGCATTGAAAGAATATGATTTCTGAAACATCTTGTGTTTTTGTTGTGCCAGAGTGCCTCCACCCAGCCAGTTTACTGCAGATGGGAGTTCAGGTACACTTGCTTTCATTACAACATGATAAAAGATAAAATGTGCCAGATATTAAAGGTGTCGTTCACTGAAAAAACATTTTTATTGATCATTTCTGATTATATTCGGTCACACTGAGTTTTTCATGCAGGCTGAACATGAAAATAGTCTCCTACACCTATCTCCTGCATTAGCTTCTGATAGAAAATAGACGGTGAAACTCTAGGATGTGAAAAGCCTGACAGATCTACGTCACACTGTCACTTCATGGACTCACCCATTCTGATTCACAACAGGGGAATGTTGTTGTTTTAGCGTCCAGTAATCAGCCGAGGATGTCTCAACTAGCAGAAACTAACCATTAGCAACTTCACCACGTGGCAGAAGCTCCTCCAGGCTTGTGTTATTTGTGGAGATAAAACATCAACGTTGCAGAGCAAACAGAGTCAGCGGTAGAGTCGTGTTGCTGTTAGCCAATCCAAGGCAAGATGTCTAAATATCAGGAAATAAGACTCCAAAACCTGCCGTCTGAAGCTCAGCTGTGATGTGGGTAACTTTTAGGTCCTAGAAATGGTGCACCAGTATCACCCCCCCCCCCACACACACACACACACGAACAACTTAAGGCATTCATTCCTACTAGAGACCACTGCAAATGTACTGATTAAACGAGTGAACCACTCCTTTAAAGGCAAGACTGAAATGGTTTATTCTGTGTCAAAGTGTTTCTGTTGTTGTGAATTAGCTGAAATGTACTCACACACAGTGTGTGTATATTTGCATGTGTGTGTTATACAGAAAAGCATGGAGCAGCGATTGATGAGGATATATACGATGATGTTGATGCTCAAATTGCACCTCCTCTACCTCCCCTCATCGGGTACAACTAAACAAATACAAGACAGTTATTAAAACTTATGGTCCAAATTTATTCTGCACATTGTTTGTGATGCACCGTCCTAATCGGGGCCGTTTGTGTGTCAAGCCTTCCAGGCATGAAGGGCAGATATAAGGCTGAAGACATTGACCCAAAGAAGCAGAAAAAGTTTGAGAAAGAGGAGAAGGACTTCAGGAAAAAGTTTAAGGTTTGTCACTTTTCTGTGTGTTTTTAACTTTTTGAGCCACCGTTTCCTGATTGAATCTGACAAAACAGAGGGTTTCAAATTTCAACGAATCTGTTGCAGTATGAAGGGGAGATTAAGGTTCTGAACCAAGTCAGCATCATCCCTACACTCAACCAAAAGAGGTGGAGCGGGAAAGACCTGCCTGTGAAAGCCGGAGAGAAACTTGATGTCATTGATAAAGTTCATGATGACAAGTGGATCTGTCGGAATGAAGACGGCAAACGTAAATATTTCTTTACTGGTTGTCATTCAAAATCAGTGATGTGCACTTGCTTTACGCACATTTACTCATTAATACTAGTCTAGCAAGCCATCCTAGTATATGTAAATGTAGTCTGGCCACGACCCATTGAAACCACCCAGTCGTGGAGCAGAATCGGACAGTGCTATGAGCAATCAGAGCAATGAACAACATGAAGTATTCATCACTACGGCAACCAGTCAATGAGGCAGTAGGACATACACCGTAGAAGAACAAGGAGCTAATACATTCTTTTTTCAAAAAAGTGACTTAAGCACCTCTCATGTCTCAAAGATAGGCTCAAGTCTAAACCGGCCAAAGTCATTCAAACAAGCGCCGTTCCTGAGCCGACACCATCTTTGTAGTTTTTCTGTCACAGCTCTAGCATTAAGCCCGCCCAACAAACATAGAGCGCTGTGATTGGTTAGACACAAAACTGTTCGGACCAATGGTAGACCTGCTGAGCGTGGCTAGATTTCTAGGCTACATTAATATTGTTGATTATTTAATGTTTCATGTTAAAACCTTTTATTTTTTAATCTGTTTTTGTTTTTACAGTGGGTTATGTTTCAACCAGCCATATTGTGAATGCTGAGTAAGTACCACACACACACACACACACACACACACACAGAGAGAGAGAGAGAGAGAGAGAGAGAGAGAGAGAGAGAGAGAGAGAGAGAGAGAGAGAGAGAGAGAGAGAGAGAGAGAGAGAGAGAGAACAAAGAAGCTGCTAAACCTGATCTCTATTTTCTCCTCACAGTGATGGAGAAATCTACGATGACATCGGAGTAGATGGTATGTTTTGCAGCACATGATAAATTAAAGTAAAACTGATGGATTTCTGCTCAGCACGGAAGAAAAACAAAGTTTAATTTAATTGTATTCATCTTTTTTTATTTCAGATTGCATCTATGACAATGACTGAACCCTCCTGTTTAGGCCTGACTACACTGAGTATGTTTTAATTTGATGTTGTGTTATTTATTATTGATGGTGTACATTGGGAGTTGCTGCAGGATTTTTTCTAATTCATCAGTTAATATCTATATTCAGACATCTGGAGGACAGACTAGCTTGAAGTATTTAGAACAATGCAATGCTTTTTTTTAAGAGTTTGCAGCTGAAAAAGAAAAACAACCAAACTAATTTTATTACTTGCAGGGAAAGCAACAGTATTTGATTATTTCTTTGTTTTCCTCGCTTTTTACGTATTTTGGATTATCTTTAAACTCTACAGCACTGATTTTTAAGTTTCGTTAGGAGTAGTCACAGTTTAGGACAAACTAATGACGTCTGCTATTTACATTTGCTGGAGTCAGTTTATAGCAAAATATGTATTATGTTGCAATGTCTTTTGGCAAAGTTACACATTTTAAAAACAAAATGGCTTTAATGTTTTCTAAATGCAATAAAAACCCTAATTTATCAAATATTTTCACACATTTCTAATTTTGATCTGTCGTGGAAGCCTTGCAGAAGAGTCAAGAAATGAAACCTTGAAGCTTTAATTAAATTATGTGACACAAATAAGCATATTTTTAGCACCTGTAAGCAAGATTTAAGAATGTTCAGGTTGAAAAAAAAGTTTATTTGGATGAAGGTTCAAGAATTTCCATGACTCTTTCATCTAGTGCCATCTAGTGTCAGCCCAAAGGAACTACATCACTGATACATTTTGCACATTTGGATTATAATGAGTCTTTTGGCATCAGTTGGAACATATGATGTAAACAGTGTGAATCACAGAGTTCAGCATCTTTGTCAAACGTCCATCTCACATTTTACCCAAACCTGACTTACAGGGCTGATCTGTTACGTCGTCTCAATTCCTGGTCTGGTGGCATTTTATTATAATCTTTAAACTATTTAATACTGTAAGTATATCTTAGTAAAAAAAAAATAATTTGTGATGAAGCAAACTTTCTGGAAACTGTGTGCAAATGAGTAATGTAGAATATAATTTTATATTTTCAGTCAACCGGGACTATTTCCACACTGTAATGAAAAGTAACATTAAAAGGTAGAAACATAAACACTGATTTTCTTTTATTTCTTTACTTGAGTTTTCTTTCAACTTGCCAGAAAACAGTTTCGTGTCTGAATGCATGTTTTCATTGTTTGTATGTTTTTATAGAACGTTTTGTCAATACAATATGACCAGAACCAATGTATATAACAAATGTTTTTAATATATTTCCTGTTGTCTCAGTTTGTGATTGCTGGTGGAAAATATTCAAATAAAACTCAAATAAGTTAAACAAGAGAGCTGTCTTATTTTGTAGTTAGATTGTCTTACTTAGAAAGGGTACTTCCGTTTCAACCGGAAGTTTTGTGCTGACCAAATCCATCATGGTTCCTCCTGTCGCAGTGTCACCTCTCATCAAGGTAAAAACATAAATATTTAAGTATCAACCTAGTTACCGATGGACATGCGAATGAAACAAACTTACTCCAAACAACCGCGTTCTTCTCAGAACCTGAACATGAATGAACTAACGTGAATAATAGCTGCTCTAGCAGCGGGCTAGCTAGTGTTTGCTAACAGTGACATTGAGACGCAGGTGAACAGTTCGTTCTCAAATCAGCAGCTAATCTGGGATTTTTCCACATCTGGCAGGTGCTTATATCACTAGACTTGATTGATATTCGTTCTGCAGCACTGTGGGCCAAACATCTAGATGTCTGAGTTATTATGTTGTATTTTACAGGTTAAATTACACCGTTACCTTGTTCTTCGATGTATAGAACACAAATGGTCTTTGACGGCTGCTTTTGTGCTACTTTTGTAGTCACCATCCTTCATTTTTTAGAGGTTTAGCTGCTTCAACACACCTGATTTTAATCAGTGGATGATTAACACGTTTCTGCAGAACTTTGACATGCTGAACAGGTTAAATGAAGCATTAAAACAACATAACACCACTGTCCTATCAGCAGCACCACTAAAAGTACAACAGGGTATTTCTGTTTCTGTTGATAAAATATTAACAACAATAATGTATATTTAAGTTTTTGAGTCTATTTCTTTTATTTATTTATTAGCTTCTACAGACTTGGGTACTAAATTATAATATAAAAATTAAACCGAAAAAGCGTGTCAGAAAAAAGGTGATTTTTACTTTATTTTCTTTCTTGAAGTTTCTTAAGAAAAGCTGATTTCCAGATGAACACATGAAGTTCATTTCATTTCAGACAGCCAGATGGTCTGCCCTCCTGGTCGGTGTGTTCTATGGGAAGCAGAGGTTTGGTAAGTTTGTGTGTGCTTCTGCAACGAAGGGCTTCAGTCAGTTGTTCATGAGTATTTCTATAGTAGTTTTGTGCTCTAAAAGGTTTATTTGTAGAGCGCCTTTGAAGATAAAAATCACAAGGTGCTTCACAAGCACAAGAAAAAAAAATAGCACCTGTTATTATGATGACATATTTAGACTTGGCATTGTAGTAAACTTGAATAAATATGACGGATTGTTTAGTTCCATTGAGCTCACTGCCTTCATGTCCCTCATTGTTTTACTCATTTCTTACATGGATGCTCTGTGCCCTGCTGCATGTTTGAGACATCTCTTCTAAGATGTTAAAAACAATTGTATCCTGTGTCTTCATTTCACTTAAGAACATTCTGTTTGGAAAATCATTTCAGAAAATTCTGTTTTGTTTCACTTTTTCATTTTTCTATAATCTAAAAAGGAAAATTGAATATTTAACATCTAAAGGAGGCTTGTATCTAAATGCAAAAGTCTCATGTGTCTCCCTGATTTTGGGTGAGATTTTCTTTTGTTAGAAGGAAAATATTTATATTTTGTTTTTGTTGCTAAGATTACCTGAAGCCCATCGCCGAGGAGGAGCGGAGGACTGAGGAAGCGGAGAAGAAGCTCCGAGAAGAGCAGGAACGCATCTACAAACAGCTGTCTGAAGGTAACACTTTGTTCTAGTCTCTGCGATTGATTCAACTCGTTACTTTTCAAACACAAGTATAACCTAGAGTGCCTTATCAAAAAACAAAAACTATGACTATAACGGTAAATCACTTCAAATAGTTTAATCAAAAATGGCTTTTATCTGGGTTTGTAAACAAACTCTTCCTTATATGTATGTTCTAATTAATATTATTTTATAATAAGACATGCAACATTACAGGAATAAAACATCTGTTCTTTTTTCTTCTTCTTGCAGATAATTCTGACACCATCCTCAAATGAACCCTTCATTGATCAATGACAATATATCACAAACTCAATAAAAACCTAAAAAGTCATGTAATAACTGGTGTTTTTGTGTGTTTTATGTGGCGAAGTCTCATACTACAGCAACAAGTGATCATCTGAAAACCCTGACACAAAAACCTTTTTTCTAAAGACTATCAAAGTTTCATCAGCTGCATTCATATTAAATAAATGACACACTGTCTGGCCTTCCCTGTTACTGGGGCACGTAGGTTCGGTGTGTTTGTACACCTGTCCTTCAGTGAGAGATGAGCTTGGGTAAAGCATTGTTGTAATCCCAGCCTAGTTTAGCAGTAATCCCGGGATTGGGGTCAGGGACCAGTAGTAGAAAGTGCAGTGTGGACAGAAGTTATCCCTACATACTCTTGTGTAATATTTCATCCTCTGTTATGAACTCTACGTTAGATTCTATGATGACCAAAACTGCTGTGCTGAGAGGGTTCAGCTAAGGTGGCACAGCACATTCATGTGCCACATACAATCTAATTATTACAGATGTTCATGTATTAATGTCTATTACAGCTGAAGGTTAGAAAATGTCCAAGTTAAAGATCCACATAATTCTGATTAAGGTCCAGGTTCAGATATTCACCCAGGGACAACATAAAAATACATTTGCTTTATTAGGATCAACATTGTACACGTGGAGCACATGAGGCAAGCTTTAATTCACTGAGCAGTAAATGAACAGGGCTATTTAAAAACAGGCTTCTTTTAGCTTCAGCTATTTTAAACTTTGATGGATGTCCTCAGCACACAAAGGCTCCGTTCATTTCTAATGTTACACACATCTTTGGACTAAATGAGCACCTTTCAGAGTCAGAGGACTCCAAAGTGCTTTACACTACCGTGTATCATTCATCCATTCATACACACATTCACACACACACAGTCACACGCTGATGGTGATGAGCTACAATGTAGCCACAGCTGCCCTGGGGTGCACGGACACAGGCGCCACTGGTCCCTCTGACCACCACCAGCAGGCAAGGTGGGTTAAGTGTCTTGCCCAAGGACACAACAGCAGCATTCTCTGCCGCGAGCAATCCTACAACCTTCTGATTACTGGACAACCCGCTCTACCTCCTGAGCTACTGCTGCCCAAATTTTATACAATGTAAACTCAGTCAAGCATGATAAATTATATTGTCTAAAGTAATAAGCGTCTCTATTTTGACTTGGAAAAGTGTCCTTTTTTCATATTTACAATAACTGAGACAGTTGTACGAGTCGTTACACAGATCCGAGATGCTCCGTTTTTTCTGAGACAGCTTCGTGTCCCAGGCAGTGTTAGAATGGTCCAGTGGTTTGTACTGTTGCCTCGCAGCACCAGTCTTGGGTTCAGGTCTTGGACCAGATCAGATGTAGCTTCTTTCATTCCACATATAAATTATTCCTGCTGTTTCTCCAGAGAAGATTCTGTGGAAGTCTTGGTGTCCAGTGCAGGGGTTAATATTTGTGTGGATCTATGTAGTACGTATATAAAACCATTTTAGTGAACTTGGTGGTTCCACAATTCAAAGACATCAAATTCCTTTTGGTTTTTTTTAAGCTCAGAACAGAAAAGGACAACAGATGAAGAACATCAGAACTTTAGTCAGTTTTATCTGGAACCACCTGAGCTCCTGAATCTGTTCTAAATATTGGAATATATTTGAACCCCCCCCCCCCTCTCTCTCTCTCACACACACACACACACACACACACACACACACACACACACACACACACACACACACAGTATTTACAGCATAAAGGCATATCAAGAAAAGCATCTACAGAAGTTGCCCCTGGTGAACTTGGTCTATTGCACTGGTTTAATATTTATAGCTAGTTCACTAACTGTAGCAACTTAAAGCAATTACAGTAAACAAACTCATTTGTAAATCGTGTGTGACTGGAAGTGGTGAACTTTCATCATTTTCTGTGGAACCTAAAACGGATCTTACATTTATGCTCCATTTAAGGATTAAAACAAACTGTAAACATTTTGTACTCTAGCCTTACCTATAAAAACACCTAAATACATCCCATAATACTTCACATATACTACCATTCCTACTGTACAAGGGTGTCATTTACTACAAGGTATTTACAGTTATTAGTTGGTGATGCTTGCTGGGTAAAAAAATAAAAAAGGAAACATTTCTGTACATTTGTTTCTGTACATTCAAGAAATATTGTTGATGAAAATATTATAAATACAGATCACACACAATGTACCTCAGACAAAAAACGTGTTTTGAAAAAAAAAAAGCTTAATTTAAAAGCAACAGCCCATTGTATCCCAGAGATGCTGTTTTAACGTCTTTCAAAATAAAACACATCAAATTTCATTTTTTTCCTGATTAGAATTATTTTCAAAAGTAGGAGTTTTTATCCTCTGGTATCCACGTTTCTGTCATTGATTACTTGACCGTGAGTGTTGTGCTAACTGTGGTTCTTCGATGTTCCTGAAGTCCCTCCATTGTGAACATGTACTTACACTGTTGGTCTCAACACATGGAGCAGGTCTTGGAGCCTCCACCACCCATATTGTTTGCAGCTATTCATTGAAACATGAATAAAATATAAGTTAGTTTATCCTAAAATAATTCCAACAAAATATTTATTTTAAAACCTGCAAAACAAGCTAGCTTAAAAAATGTTTTCATGCCTCTTAACAACGTTCTAATATCATATAGCTATAAATATATTGTGGAGATTAAAAATAATAAAGTGGTTTTCTCACATTTGTCTAAAAACCACCAATAACATGGCTCGGACCGAAAGCAACTAGACCATCCGGTTGTCGGTCTCGCCGAACTGCCGCACTCCCCTGGGTCCTCCACTCATCACGCACTCACGTATTTAGCAACAGAACACCACTGGTGTGAGAGGTTCTCCGCTCAATAACATCAGAGAAGGAGAAACAGCCGGCTGCTACCACTTCAACTTTAGGACAAACTACCAGAGTCCCAAAAAGAAAAACACCATTTGAAGTCACGGACAAAAAAAGATGTTTGGACCTAGAAAACAGCGACTCGTTTAGTTTCTTCCTGCATCGCGGGTTTCTGGTTCCGACAGAAGCGTCTCAGAGAAGATACCCGAGGGGAGGGGTGAGTGTTCCGTGACTGTGTTTGCATTCAAAACCTAGCTTGTTCTAATTCGCTATAGCAGCTTTAACTCAGTATAAAACAACCATTTGTTTAAAGAATCACCATACTTTTAGCCGCCGCTGCAGCCTCTTTAGCAGCCTTTTCTTCCTCGATGGCCTTCAGTTTAGCCTCATATTCCTCTTTTTTAGCATTCCACTCCTTCCTGTTGTTAAGAATGCCATCCAGCATGGGCTGGATTTGTGGGTGGAAGCGAGAAAACTCCTGAGAAGATAATAAACACAGAAAAAAAGGAGAATATTACTATAAAACTGTAGTTTTGCACACAATTAAGAGTTAGAAAACTCACTATATATTACCTTGTAGACAAATGTGCAAACAAAGTCAATAAAACCACACTGTAGCTTAGGAAGTTCTGCAGCTTTGTTCCTGTCCATCATAGGCTGGTGGAAGAAAGACCATTACATCAGCATGGACCCAATCAGTGCTGAAGCTTCAATATCTGCAACAGCTTCAGTCTTAAACACAAACTCACAATGGGTTGTTGCTCCAGCACCGTCCTTTCCAAGTCACCCTGCTCCCAAAACTCTGCCGCCACAGACAAGGCAACCTGAAAACCCAGGGTTCTATTCAGTTTAGCACCAATTCATATCACAAGTCATCTCAAGTTCACAAAGCAAACATTCTAGTTTAACCTACTAAACATTGCATTGAGTTCAGTTCTTCATTCCAATTAGTTAAATGTTTTCTAGCTAAGGAAACCCAGCACATTGCATCAATAAATAAAAATATAATTGTGGAAAATGATCAGAAAATCTATTTAAGTTCTGCAACCACCTCTCCAGATGTTTTAGATGTCTCACCTTGCTCTGTACTTCCCAGGGTTTGGTGATGGCGGACAAGTCGCACGCTGTCATCATCATAGCCCTGAAACAGGAAAATAAGTCAAATCTTTTATTTCCAGAGAAAAGCACAGGCCCAATGAACACTGAGGGAGTTTATTTCACTCACATGACAATTTCTTTCCTGGTTGTTTCCAAAGACATGAAGTCCACCCATTTCTTTTCCTCTTCATATGTTTTGGAAAGGTCCACGATCTTTTGGAACATGGTTCTCTTCCTGGGAAGGTGCAAGAAGAAAAACCTACTTCACTGTTTCTCCTCTTTATAAAGCAAGAACAAAGTAATGAAATAAAGCAGATTGGAAAAGGAAACGAGAAGCAACGCTGACTTAAAATACAGAGCCAGGTCAGTGGCGATGATGGCGATGTCGGTGAGATGAATCACATGATCGACCTGCCGTCTGTTAAGGTTCTGGTAGATGTTCAGTGACTGGAAATGAGAAATGAGGCGGAGAAGTTGTAACAGTAAAGAAATGGATATGTTAGGTTTATTATTGTTTTAGTACAATCGTTCTTTGTTAACCTCATCAGACAGAAGGAACTTTCCAAACTCTAGATGGTGTCGCTCCAGGATGGAGGAGCCGTGTAACTTGGCCAGAGGGTTACCAGACCTGTTGGGGGAAATTACATATTCTCAGATTTCAACCAGATTGAACAGAACATTCATCATTACAGAAATGATCAAATTCATCTGAACAGATAAATACATAAATGGGGTGGTAGCTTCCTCCTTTTACCATTTAAGACGCTTGGCCAAGGTTAAACCTTTTATGTCCAGACGCGATCTTGAAACTGTTGTGCATGCGCTCATAACTTCACGCCTAGACTATTGCAACTCCATCCTGTTTGGAGTGAGCAATGGTGCCTTAGCCCGTTTGCAATTTGTCCAAAATGCTGCTGGAAGATTTTTGGAGGGCACACGTAAGTTTGACCATGCTATGCCTACACTGGCAGCTCTACATTGGCTACCTGTTTCTTTTAGGATTCGGTTTAAGGTTCTTTTACTGGTTTTTAAAACTTTGACAGAGCCTTTTCAGTTGCAGCTCCAAAATTATGGAATGAGCTTCCATTACACAGTCGGCAGTCCTCTTCTGTACCAGTTTTTAAATCAAAGCTGAAGACCCATTTTTATGAACTGGCTTTTAAATCTGTGTGTGTGATTGACTGTGTTGCTTTTTTAGTTTCATTTTAATGTTTTTATTTGGTTGTGTTTTATTCTTTTAGTGGATTTTATGTGTTATGTTTTATCTGTGTCTGTGACGCACTTTGGTGGCATGTAAGTGTCTGTAAGGTGCTATATAAATAAAGTTCGAGTCGAGAGTCGAGTCGAGACTTTTAAAGTCAAATTTACCACTATAGTAGCCAGATGTTCCTAGTAGCAGCTATCATACTTTCAGAGATCTAACCCTTTAACGTTCACACCCAGAAAAAAATTCTTTGCCGTATTAGTTAATTTGAGACATAGAGGGTTATAATAGAAACATTAATGTAAAATGATCATGTTAATATAACTGTAATAGTAATTTAGAGTAATACGTTTACATGAACAGAAATAATGAGTAAAAAAATGTTTTTCAGTGAACCTGCTCTTTAAAGGAGTGGAACGCTTGTTTAATCAATACATTTGCAGTGGTCTCTAGTAGGAATGAATGCCTTGTAAGTCGTTCTCAGGAGGGAAAATAATACCGGTGCACCATTTCTAGGACCTAAAAGTTGCCCACATCACAGCTGAGCTTCAGACGGCAGGTTTTGGAGTCTTGTTTCCTGATATTTGGACATCTCGCCCCGGATTTGATAACAGCAACATGACTCTACCACTGACTTGCAACGTTGATGTTTTATCTCCACAAATAACACAAGCCTGGAGGAGCTTCTGCTGTATGGTGGTGTTGCTAATGCTAACAGTTAGCTTAAAGTAGCCAAGACGTTCTCTGCTGTTTCCCGGATGTTAAACCAACAACAGCCTTCCCCGTCGTGAGTCAAGATGGGGGAGTCCATGAACGTTAAGTGACAGTGTGACGTAGATCTGTCAGGCTTTTCGGATTCTAGCATTTCATCGTCTATTTTCTATCAGAAGCTAATGCAGGAGATAGGTGTAGGAGGCTATTTTCATGTTCAGCCTGCATGAGAAACTCAGAGTGACCGATTATAATCAGAAATAATCATTAAAAAAATGGGTTTTCAGTGAACTACACCTTTCATAAATAAAAAAACTATAAGGTCAAAAGAGGTTACTTGGAGAACTTGTTGCACTTACTTGACCTGGTACAAGTTATTTGTCCCTCTGTGGTCAATGTCATGCAGGAATCCTGCTGTAATCATAGCCATCACTTCCAGGTCAGTGTAGTATCGCTTCAGATGTCCTGTCTAGGTGTGACGAAAACAGATCAACTTTAGGGCTTGATATACTCTTTATTATCTTGCTTGTTTTAGACAGAGCACCCAGCATATTCAGTATTACACAGAGCAAACTAATACCGTCAGTAGTGTGAACATGGTCTGTCCCACGTTGAATCCATGGCGCCAGTTATGGTAAGTGATTTTTCTGTAACCTTTACTGATTGAGTACATGAACCGAACCAGCACCTGAGAAAACAGCAAACAGGTGACTTTTATGAACCACTTCAAGAATAAATGTGCTTCAGCGTTACCTCCTGAGGAATCTGGAACTTCTTGACCACACCAACTTCGTAGTACATCTGGATCCCGCACTTCACCAGCTCCAGCTCCGTGCAGTTAAAATCCGAAAAGCGGAACTCATAGATCTCAAATTTCTTGATCAGTGGAGGGAGGTCTTTTTTCTGAGACAGATGCAGAAAAACAAAAGCTGAGTGAGTTTTAGGAGCGATTTAATGCTGGAAAGTGATTCACTTAAATTTTTTACCAGAATATCAAGAAGCTCCTCTTCTTCACACTCTTCTGGTTCACAGTCGTAGACATCTCTGGTATTCTAAGAGAGATGGAAGAAATGTGAACATTTTATATTCAAACTTTCTTAAGAATAAGGACAAATATGTAATTAGCAGTTCTAGGACAGATTGGCTTTTTGTGTTAAAAATGGGAAATATTCAGATTTTCCCGGGTATGGAATAAGTTAACTAATTTAAAGCAGCAATCCGGAGTTTTCCCCTTTCAGGAATTATGTATGATTTTTCAGAAATCCGTAAAAAAGATTGTCTTATCATGTAGTGTGATATAATGTAAGCAATACGTCTTTTTTTTTTTTTTTTGCTAAGCCCGCCCCCTGTGTCGTAAAATCCGTACAATAGGAAACTCAGCTAACCAATAGCATTAGACTACCGCTTACGTGCTTCAAATTTAAGGAAGCACCTTAGCTGATGCAGAGTTGATGAACTTTTCACGGACAAGTAAGTCTATAAAATATAAATATATGAAAACACAACATGACATGAGAATAATAATTGTAAAACAATGTGTTTTAGCTGTTTGTCGGCTACAGAAGCACATTCATAAACAAGAAACATGCAGTCGCCATCTTAAATTACAGAGTCGACCCGACTATTGGTGTGATATGCTTGTCAGCCACTAGATGGTGCCATCAGGTAAAAGAAATACTCCGGAGAGCTACTTTAAGAAAATGCCTCTTTTCCAATTTTTTTTATTCACTGAAACGGCTCTGACCAGAACATTCTGAATCTCGTCATTCCGACATTTGACATGGTAAAGAACCATGTCTTGGGCGATGTCTTTCCGGTTTTCCAGCTTGTTCATTTTGTCGTAAGTGTCCGTGTTCAGAGCTGACCATCCCAGAAACTGGGTCAACGCCTGAAAAACCAGAGAAACCAGTGTCATGTAGCACACGTTTAATCAACGCAGAGAGATGTTCTGACATGTCCTCCACGTTACCTCCATGAGCTGCTCATCGTGATCATCAAAGGGCTTTCCATCTTTTCTGTTGTAAAATGTTGCAACGCCAACTATTTCTTCTTTCTTGTTGACAATAGGAAGTGAGAGGACATTTTTTATGGTCCAGCCACTGTCGTCCAGAGCCTCCTTCTGCAAAAATACGAGTCAAACTTAACTGATGCTGTGTGAAAGTCATAGCCTCCTTTATCATCCGTTTGAGTCTCTCACCTGAAAATGAAAAGTCTCATCAGCAGCCGCGTTCATTATGTTACAAATCTGAGGAGCAGAAATGGTAAATGAGCAGATGTCCTAACGTAGAACTACAATATTTAGTTACGTGATGCAAGGAATTTAACAAAAACTCACAAAACCACTCTCAGCAACATATGTGGGCAGACCGCTGCTCAAGGCCCAGTGGTCAGCAGGTGGATTTCTGAAAGACAAATGAGCAGGACACCAGTTAGCTTGTATCTTAATGTGTAGAATTATGAATATTTTTTCAACTATTATCACTACAAAATTGCATAAATATTCACTCTGATCCAGTTGTAGCTTTAATTTAAAGTAAATTCTCACACAGTCTAATGAAAAATGAAAAAAGTTTTGCTTACGGTATTACTTTGATGTCTTCTTTTCCATGCAAGATATAATCAATCACTTTGTAGAAAATCACTTCCTATTGGAAGAAAAAAATGGTGATTAGATGCAAATACTTTAAAGGAGTGGAACACTTGTTTAATCAATACATCTGCAGTGGTCTCTAGTAGGAATGAATGCCTTGTAAGTTGTACTCTGGGGGAAAAATAATACCGGTGCACCATTTTCAGGAGACCGGTGCACCACATCACATCTGAGCTTCAGACGGCAGGATTTGGAGTCTTATTTCCTGATATTTGGACATCTTGCCTCTGATTGGATAACAGCAACGCAACTCTACCACTGACTTGCAACATGGATGTTTTATCTTCAAAAATAACACAAGCCTGGAGGAGCTTCTGCTGTGTGGGGAAGTTGCTAATGCTAACGGTTAGCTTCTGCTAGCTGAGACGTCCTCTGCTGTTTCCTGGACGTTAAACCAACAACAGCCTTCCTCGTCGCGAGTAATGATTATAATCAGAAATAATCATTAAAAATAGTTTTTTCAGGGAACTTTAAACATATGAAAGTATGACAAAACATTGGGCTGATAATACAATAAATAAAAGTCCAAAAACTGCACCCTGCCATCTGGAGTCACAGGACCAGAATATGGTGGCTGTTCTCCCATCAACACGGGCCAGATGTCAAAGAACTCCTGCAAGGAAATGGACACTGTTTAATAATGTTAAGCTAATAAAAGCACAACCTTAAACAGTTAATAATTACTCCCTACCTTTTCTTTTGTCATGTCTAGTAAACCCACAGAATAGCGGTCACAGTTGAGGTAGGCTCGGACCGTGTACAAGGCTTTGTGAAACTGTCGCTCAATGTCCGTCAGCTCTTCAAACACCTTGTTTGCAGACCACAGCAGCAGCTAGAAAACATCACAAACCCACAATCATTAGGCTGCATAAGCAAAGCCTGGATTAAACATTTATGTATTGCTAACACAGAATGAAAACCAAGTTTGAAATGAAACATCCTCCAGGTAAAATCCCATACCTGTCCTTTACGTGTCTCACAGTTGTGGAGGTAACTCAGGTGGAAAATCTTCAGGTTCAGAGAAGCAATTTTCAGATACTTTAAGAAAAGCTGAAAATAAACAGAAACAAGACAAGAGAAAGGCAGATTTGGGTCATTTTTAAAAGTGAACAGTTACTTGTTTATAGTAGTAGCTGCAGGTGATGTCACTTAAAGTGAGCCAAGTCTCTGGAAACAGGAAGATGTCGCGTCAGACCAGAGCGATGCTCAAAACGTGAAAAGTTTCAGACTGTTTTTTTAGGCTGTTAGTTTCAACTAGGGATGTGTATTTCTAAAATTCTGGTGATACGGTACGTATCACAATACAGGGGAGACGATACCATATATCACAATATATTGCGATACGTTCAGCCAGACAATACTAGCAATTATTTTAGACCGAATTTATTGTAGGAAAATTCAATAAACAGTCCAAACTGATACGTAACATGTTTAACGTGAGGTATCTGAATCATAATAGAGGGATTTACATTTCAGTGGTGGAAACAAAACCCATTGCTCTTTAAGTAAAAAATAAAAGGAGTAATTAACGTCTGCATTATGAGAAGTCATTTCAAAATAAACAAAAAAGGCAGTCTCTGCTGCCAACTAGCGGTCGGCGTTTGAATTGCACCAAAAGAAAAGAAAATACACAAATGTTTGCATGTAAATTCTTCCAAAAATTCAATACACAGCCTATCGATATAAAATCACAGGAAAAAATATCACGATATATAAAGTTAAAGTCCCAAGTCATCATCACACACTGGTGAAATTACATCTCCGCATTTGACCCATCCCCGTGGTAGGGAGAGGTGAGCTGCAGCTGTGGCCGCGCTTGGGAACTATTTGGTGGTTTAACCCCCCAATCTAACCCCTTAGTGCTGAGTGTCAAGCGAGGAGGCATTGGATCCCATTTTTTCAAAGTCTTTGGCATGACCCGACCAGGATTCGAACCCCAATCTCCCAGTCCTGGGGCGGACACTCATACCACTAGGCCACCAGAGCGGGTACAATATTGCCATATTGATATTTTCTTATATCCCTAGTTTCAACCAAACAACATCCAAATTACTACGCTGCCATGTGTGCCTCAGCTGATCTCTACGCACAATCAGCCACAACATGACAAATTCTTTGTTTTGATTCAAACATGAACAAAGCAATCTTATGCGAAATTATGAAGGTTCAAAACTAGGTAGTATTGTGTTCTAATGCTGTGTTCACACCGGCCATAAAGTATGCGTCGCCAGCGTCAAGTTTCAATGTTAAGTCTATGGTAAGGCGCGTCAGAGCTGTGTCAACGTCCCTGCGTCGCTTTGTGAGCGTTGGGCGCATCAAAGCTTGATACTTTTCACGCTTTTCAAGCTTTGACGCAAGCGTCAAAGCTTGCAACGCTTGCAACGCAAACGTCAAAGCAAGTTCAGCTAGCTGAACTTTCTGCGTCGCTTTACAAGCGTCAACCAATCAGAGCGCGAGTTGATACGTCACAGCAGAGCGAGGGAAGAAGGCGAATTCATTCAGCTATGGAGGACAAACTGATCGTAGCTGTTTGTAACCAGTGTGAACTGTATGACCCGACCTGCTACGCCTACCGAGATCGGAATAAAAAGGACCTTGCTTGGAGGAAGGTTGCTGGAGAACTTGGCGTGTCGGGTGAGTGTTTTTTCAACGTTAACGATCCGCCATTGTTACAAACATCCGGCAACAGAGAGCCGCGCACGTGCTCTTTCTTCCCTTCCCCTCCCCGTGGGGCCGAAGCAACCGTCAAAGCAAGCTGCGCCAACGCAAGCTGCGTCAACGTCAAAAATATATAGGCGTCAAAAACGGCATGAAGTATGCGTTGTTTGACGCATACGTCAAGGCCGGTGTGAACGCACCATAATGCATTGGTAGGACACTTTCAAATTTGCTACGATCCAGCTAGATCATGAACACAGCTGATTAGTTTGATTTAGTGATGAACCGCTCCTGTAGACACTAATGAAGGCTGAGGAGACATTTCAGCAGTTGGATTAAGGTGATAAACAGACAAACGCACAGCGAGGAGATAAGTTTCACTTTTGGTTTTGCTAACAGACACTAGGGGGTGCTAAAAGCAAGCCAAAACTGCATAGTATTCATTTAATCAAATTACTTTTTTAAACTTGTTTTGGTACAGAGCACAGTTCTGCTCCTAGTTTACTCACATCTTCATCCTCAGCGGTGAAATGCGGTCCCGTGGTCTTGTTCAGAGCCATGATCACTGCCACCATGTCTTTACCGTTGAGGATGGGCGTAGCCAGAACATTCCTGGTCTGGTAATCTGTGAGTTCATCAACGAACGAGCTGAAGTGCTGGTTCTGAAAAGGAAGAAGGCATAAATTTATAGGAATAGATCTGCAAACACAAGAAAAACTTTCAGTACTGTCTTTGGTAATCTGGTATTGTGTAATACACATTTAAGTCTAATATATTTCTGTCACAGCGATGTATAGCAACTCATAATACAAGACATTTATTTCTCTATTTACTTTATTGTCGACATAATCAAGATTGCATTTTCTGTGCATTTTGTTACTACACAAAAGGTCTATTCATTTTAGTTCTGGTGGATTATATTAAATGTGCCCAAAATGCAATTGAATACAAATATTAAAGTCAGAAAAGAACTTTTAAATGATTTATTACACATGCTGCACTGAAGTGAAGCAAACTGTTGTTGATCTGTTTTAGCTTCCTGCTGACTAAATGCCAGAGGCGTCTAATCCACAGCTACAACAGAGGCTGATGGGATCTGAAAATAAATGGATTAAGTCTGACAAGGGGATTTACACCCACACTTAGTCAGGTATACAGCAGCCACGGATGGATAACTGGTTTACAACCCTTAGATTTCACATAGAATGTCTAATTATGTCTGATTCAGAAAAGCAGGAAGCTGAATCTTTTGCACAAATTAAAAAAATAAAGATTTTTGATGACTCAGTGCACACAAGTATGGATGATAACCTTATACATAGGCTTTTATTCTCCAAAAACTTAACTGTGAATAAAGTTCCGTTATAACAGCACAAATTACATGAATTTTTCACCATGTGGAGTTGTAAGTTATCATTAACCCAGCATGGTAAAACACATTTTGGTTCCTTTTTTGAAGCATTTTTAACTAAAATGATTGAAATACTCAGCTACAAAATCCAAAACTACAGAAATGTTTGAATAAATAAAACAATTTAACTTTTCCTTTTTTTACTTTAATAAACATTAAAATAGTATAAACTTAAATTATATTAAAACCTTTATTTCCCCCAAAGAAAAAAAAACTTGTTTGTTTTTTTATGCAGAAGTTTAAGGTTTATTTAATATGTTTAAAAAAAGCATTTTTAACATCTTGTCAGTTTTCATTTATAACCTATTTGTTTTGTAGCCCTTTACCTACATGCTCAACCAATTAGAAGAGCATATAAGGCCCTACAGCTCACTGAAGCATTAAATGAACTTAACAAGAAAAAATGTTATAAAAACAAATAATAAAATAAAAAAATTCTAAAGAATATGGAGCTGTTAGCAGAAAAGGCGTAACATTATTACATTGCATTATTATATCACAAATATTATATTAATAATATTATTTATTTGCATTAAACTAAAGCCCTTGTTGCCTCAAATCAAAAAATGCAAAAGTGAAATGTTTTCATTGCTTTTTTCGTGGTGAGGAAGTTAAAGGGTTAAATGGGTCAAAGTTCGTTTGAGCTTGTCCATTTACTGTTTCCTCTTATGAAATCTCAGATTTTACCTAGAGAAAGATCAATCGCTTTATTTTATTTATTGATTGTCACTGAGAAATCACCTGGTGGTAAAAAGCATCAACCTGCAGCCCCAAACAGCTTCAGATATCCTCTCTATTAATAAAACCATTCTAAATCACTCATGCCCCTCCCCTTCTGTGCCCTTTACCTCTTTAACATTTTTCACATTAACGGTCTTCTTCGTGAGAGCCACATTGCCAACTATCCCCAAGTCCAGTGGGTAGACGATCTCAGAGTCGGGTGGGACCACGCAGTCCTCCAGCACCGAATCCACGCTGACGTTAAAGAGCCTGGTGGCCAGCTCGCCGATGCCGTTCCGCTGCCGGTACATGAACAAGCTGCAGCGGTCGGCGTGGATGAGGGCGCTGAGTCTCTTCAGGATCTTGAAGACCACCTTTTCCATGTTGATGTTCTCCTGCATGTCTTTGATCAGGTCATACATGATTTTGCTTTCTTCAACCTTCGAAAAGAAGAGAAGTGGAACCTCTTTTGGTGAATTTATCTCGTTAGTGGATATGTTGACTTAAAAACCATGAAAAGGGGCGATTTACCTGACTCAGTTCTTTAAAGTGACTGAAGTCGATCTGCTTTTCTGGAAGTCCTGACACCTTTGATATAAAAGAAGGGCTCATCTGTTTGGCAAAGTAGTTTTTTGCAAACTCCGGGTTCCCCTGAAGGAACTTCTCCACGTCTTCTTTTTGCAAACCCATGGTTCCTTCTTTCTCCTCTACTTCCAAAAACCCCTTGTCTTCTCCCTCTTCAGCTCAGGGATGGAGCTCCTGCTGAGGCCAACGTTGCTCTAAAGGAGAAACCTCCAACTTTTGCCAACAAAAAAGCAAAAATAAGCCAAAGAAAATCAACACAGATTACATTTTTTACATATTTTATCCCCTAAAAAAGAAAGACTACTTACCCAAATGATAAACGGGGGGAAGAGGTGGACACATTCAAATTCAGTTTAAAAACTACTAATCACCCCTGACAGTAGGATGAGCAGACTGCAAGAGGGAGAGCCTTTAGGAGAAGGCGGTGGGTTGAATCCAAACAATCCCTCTGTCATCAGCAGATAGTGCTGAAGGTTAGCAGGGATCTACCTATGCTAAACTCATCAGCTGATCATGTAGTAACACATATGTGGGCCAAAGGATCCAGCCTTCATCAGTTCATTCACATCCAAACCCAAAACCACCGAGAACATCTGCTCTGATGTGCATCTGTGCAGCGCAGGTGGAAATCAGTGTTGCAGAGGATAATATTTCATAAAGAAGCTGCAGGATTTGATGTTTTCTCATGGGAACTCAATTTGTTCCTGAATGAATTCAACAGAACGAGAAACAGAAATATATGAATGACACATTTGTGTCTTTTCATACTGAAATTTTTCTCCCAATTGTTTCTCTCTTTAGGGTGAACCTGTGCAAGCACTTTGAGTCCTTATTAAACAAGGTCTCCTCTAGCATAAGCCTTATTTAGTCAGGACATTATCTCAGCACCCCAAATATCTGACCCCAACAATCTGAGGCATTCTGCAATCAAGCCTTTAATCTTAATACAATAAAAAAAGAAACTTTCTGTACTTCTAAAGGGATTTTTAATCCTTTCATTCAGAGCCAGTAGGACCTATCGATGATAAGGCTGCATAAAGACCTTAAAGAAAAGGTCAGACAGATAATCTGCAGGTGCTTTAATGGATACAGACAGCTGAGACGTGTCTGTAAGTTTGTGGCCCAGCTGTTATTTAATTGTAGTAAAAAAGGAAAGACGATTTGGCGAGTATTGTTGCTGACCATGTCCATCCCTTTGTGACCACAGTGTACCCATCTGATGGCTACTTCCAGCAGGATAATGCACCATGTCATAAAGCTGGAATTATCTCAGACTGGTTTCTTGAACATGACATTGACGTCACTGGACTCAAATGGCCTCCACAGTCACCAGATCTCAATCCAATAGAGCACCTTTGGGATGTGGTGGAACGGGAGATTCGCATCATGGATGTGCAGCCGACTAATCTGCAGCAACTGTGTGATGCTATCATGTCAATATGGACCAAAATCTCTGAGGAATGTTTCTAGTACCTTGTTGAATCTATGCCATGAAGGATTAAGGCAGTTCTGAAGGCAAAAGGGGGTCCAACCCGGTACTAGCAAGGTGTACCTAATAAAGTGGCTGGTGAGTGTATGTCTCAATTAAAGATATTGGCTAGAGGAAAATTTCCTTTGAATCACATGTGTAAAAATTTATTAAAACCTCAAGTCAAATTTCTTTTTGGGATTTTTACGGGTGGATTTTTAAGAAAATCCAGTGTTTTTAAATGGGAAAAACAGAGGAGGCTTCTGGTCTGAGCGTTAAGCCGGCGATGACGTTTCACAAGGAACCGCTCACAGAGAGCTAGTGTAAAACTACTACATTTCTGGGTTAGCATTATAGCAGACAACAATGTTTTATCAGTCAGATGTAGCTTCTGAAACCTCTGATAGTTGGTCAGATTGTTTTTCTCTGGAATACGACGAGGAGAACGGACATCGAAGAGCCAGGGGAGTTCAACTGGAGTTTGACTTCTACCGCAGCAAGCTGGGTAAGCGGAGGTGCACGTTTGAGGCTGTTTAACTCAGAAGAGTCGTGAGCTGATCTGGACACCAGTGGCGAAACTATTGTGGAGGAGGATGCTGAACATCTTCAGAACCAAAATCGGTACAGTTTGTTTACGTTTATTGAATATTTAATTCCTGTGTTTGTAGAGCTCCCACCGGGAGCTCTCAGCTGACGAGGTCTTAGCTTCATCATTCAATAATCTACAGAAAAATAAAAGAATGTTCTGCCAGTTTTACCTCTGCGTGTATATATTGATATTACTCTGGAAAAAATGAATAGATAGCTTACCAGAATTACTTTTCATGACGCTGCAGCTGCTCGTTAACTCACAGCTGCCGCTGGTTAACTCGGCTCTAATCCAGGATGGCACGAAGGTTCTGCGGGTCTCAGAAGGATCTGTCTTTTTAGATTCAACCTCTGTGTGTGTCGTAGTGTTCCCAAATGACTTATGTCTTCCTTACTGGAGCTAACACGGTTAGCCATGTGGCTGCCATCATGCTAACGGGACTTGGATTCCAGAAGGACCGGTAGCGGTTCTAGATGGATTTATAGTTGGAATATGTTGATTATATTTTTAGATCAAACCTCTGAGTGAGCAGCCCTGACCAGCCCCTGCAGTCTGTGCATCAGCTGTGCTGTAATTGCAGATCTGACAGAAGCTAGTGTTGTGCATACAGCTCGCTACGATTCTCCTCACAAACAGTTTTATGACTTTAATGTTTCTACGTTAGTTAGAAAAATGCGTGTAGGACTCCAACATATGGCGCAGACTTTTTGCTGCAGCTGTAAACGTGATTATCCGTAAGCATTGAGAGCACAAAGTAGAGCAAAATACAGCTAATCACCTAGTAAGTAGCAGGAGCAGTGTCTTGTTACACATGTTTGAGTGACGTATGCGGAACCAGCGCTTTTCAGTTTTTAGAGGAGAGAATTTTCATTTTCTATAATATTATTTATGACAAAATTGCTGAACAAAATGAAAAGCTGAACCCAGTTCATTTTTCTATAGATGCTAAAGTGAAGTTTAACTGAAATTTTACAATTTTCATGCTGAGTCTGGCCAATATCTTTAAAGAAGATGAATGTGGTTTGTTTGAACATGAATATGATTTATTAAGAGGGGAATCTTCTCTTGGGGGGGCAGTGGAGGGGCCAGGAATTTTCCAGGGGTGGCCATGCCCTCCCCCCCAGCCAGCCCTTGGGAGCACCACTGCCTCAAAAAACCAAAGACGTCCAGTTGCCTCCATTCAAACCTACTAGGATTACCATAACCTGCATGACTGAGAACCTTCACCAATATATTGACAGTAAGCCTTGTTACTTAAAACTTCAATTATTCCATCCAATAAAAACACAGCAAAAAAAAATCAAAAGCAGAAAAAGCGCAGAAGGTTTAGTAAGTTTTCATAGACTCAACCCACATAACCCACTCTGCAGCTCAGCCCACACATGCATTTGCCATAAAAAATGTGTCCAGTGTAGAAATGCTTCAATTAGGGTGAAATAAACAGGCTTTTTAGCTGTATTAAGATGTATTGTCAAAAAGCATCATTACAACAATTACTTAATAAAAACACAAATTTCATGAATTTCACTGTTAAGTTTACAATGTCAGTACACATGTCTAGACAAAAAACACACATTTTATTTTGTCACTGGGGTTAATCAGTTCAAACTGATCAAGCTATACGTGCCTTAAAGTTGCAAAAGTGTTCACACGTTCAAGTTGGCGAGCGAGCGTGTTTGTTTTGTTCGTGTTTCTGTTGCTCACTAATCAGAGAGATTTGGAAAGTAAAACAACAAGATTAGGAAAAACAGATTATGAGCTGGCATAAAAGACAGCTTTTCTGAAGCCTGCAAAGTTCTCACATGCAGAAACATGGGAGTGAAAGTGGAGTTTTAGCATAGTTTCTAGAAAAAAAACATTTTCATCAAGCTGAAAAATACATATTTGCAGCAACATGCTAATGCTTTTCAGTTTGCTATTGTTTGTGCTAAATAATAGAGATTATTATCTGAGGCTAAATTAAAATGACTGTGTTTGATTTTGCAGCAATAACAGAAATGGTCACGGAAAAAAGTGGAAAGGAAATAAAAAAAAATGACTTAATAAAAGAAACAAACAGGATAGAGTGTATCCTGAAGGTAAAACTAATACGTGATCAAATGTAATTATTACATTTTGGACCCCAAATATCAGCCAATCAACAGACACATGCTTGAGTGACTAAATACTGAATCATTCACATTTAGCTAAAAACATCTGTGTTTTTTTATTATAAATCTTAAATGTAATTTGTTAAAGAATATTGTGTAAACCTCTTACAATTTCCTGATTAAGCCCCAGCTGCTCCTCATGGTGTAGTTCTGACAGGCACCAGTAGATGGAAGCAGACACATGATGAACAAGTACCCATTCACTTCCTGCTCACCTCTCACCTGAGTGGTTTCATCAGCTCCAACTATCTGGAAGGTTTCATGCTCACAAGCTGTAGTCTGAACACTCAAACAGGAGAGCCTTTGATGGTGTGTGTGTGTGTGTGTGTGTGTGTGTGTGCGTGCGTGCGTGCGTGCGTGTGTGTTTCACTAACTCTCTCACCAGGTGTTTCACAGAATGGTTAGGACAGACAAGAGAATGAACATGTGTAAGGTTAGGGTGACTTATAACCAAAGCATTAAAGAAGCCAAATCAGCCAAAATGTGGAAAGTCTCTGTGAAGTCTTCGTCCTTGGGGCGTGGCATCTGGTGGGCGAATCAGGCTTTGAGCATGCAGAAAACTTCTGTTTAAGATTTACAATCATGGTAGCAGCATATGAGGGTCATGTGAAGAGCATAGTGACAGCATGTCCATGACATGACTGGTATACTCCGCTGGGGCTTGGTCATCAAGAATTTGAACCAAGACTGGCCACGTTGGTCTCATACCTGCAAGCTAAGACTCCATCATGTGGCATGAAGCTGCATCCTGCCATAGTTTAAAGACAGTTGCGTCCATGCAGGACTGTGGGCGTGGTGTGATCGTGGCTGTATAGGTGCTATAGGATTGTGGCTAGAACTAAGGAAATGATCAGGTAACAGGTAAAAACATATCTGGTGAACACGGGGGCACCATGATTGCCTTCACAGTGAAAGAGTTTTTCCAAATTTGCTGCAATCCCTTCATATTTTATTTGGTCAGTTGGATCACAGAGGCCTTAAATTTCAAAATGCAATGGCAGCAAATGTTAGGAAAACCTAAAATCACCTTCCTATCAGTTTCCAATAGATGCCTTCTGAATTATGCCTTAATGGTTAATAAAACACATCATTTCATCACTATTTCTGTTATTATTAAGAAATCTGACTGTAAAACAGCTCTATAGTAACAAAATACCTCCATCAAGTATCTTTTAAAATCAGAATAGCATTTTTGGTTTATTTGCAAGCCTACAACTAAATAGTGGTGAGACTCCACCCTTCAGCAGCATGTGGCGTTTATACTGAAATATTTCACAATGCATTTTAGTTCTAAATTGTCCTTCATACTTAGTACATCTAACATTTGGTTCTATTTTCACGTGCTGATTTTAACTTGGAGAAAGAAAAAGAACACTTCTGAAACTCCTATAAATACAAGTGAGTGTGTAACTGGTTTTAAATTTAGACACAAACGTTACGGCGGTAAATAGTACTCTTCAGTGTTGTCATCGATCTATTTCAAGCCGCGCAAGTAAGATTACTACAGCGCTGCGCGGTCAGTGGAAAAAATAGATGGGGTTATCCAGAGTGGCTTGGCTGTCTGCATCCTCACCGACTGGACTGTTTACCAACAGTGAGAGGTTGGTTCCAGGGTTGTCCTTATAACAGATGAAGAACAGAGCATACAGAAAAGGATGATGACTTAAGAAGTTATTACATGATACACAGGGCCAGGGAAAATCTCAGCGTTAATCCAGGAAACGACAGCATGTGTTCAAATGCACGAGTGTGCATGCACTTTCATTTTTCAAAGCTGAGTTCTTACCTCTTTTGGTACAGGGTCTACATTTTAAATATCTTTATCTAATTATCCAACTGTATGTGTTTACAGACTACTTCTTAAAGGATTACACCTTGTTGCTCAACTGAAACATATCTATGTTATCTCCTAAACTAGCAGTACCTGTGACCCTGAGGTGCACTCTGACGTTTCGTCTAATCCGCCACATTAATCTGTATTAATTCTGCTCTGTGGCTCTTCTGATCTTTGGTGAGATGAGCTAAGAATAGCTGACCCTTGGTCAAGAGAGTTTCATAGATTTTTGAAAATTAGTTTCTCTATTCAGAGAATGCTGCTGTTGTGTCCTTGGGCAAGACACTTAACCCACCTTGCCTGCTGGTGGTGGTCAGAGGGACCGGTGGCACCAGTGTACGGCAGCCTCACCTCTGTCAGCGTGCCCCAGGGCAGCTGTGGCTACAATGTAGCTCATCATCACCAGGGTGTGAATGTGTGTCGTTTGTGCGCGTCCCCCGAAATTAACATGACGCGACACGAGGCGCCCGAATGCTGTAATATACGAGTAACCAGTAGGTGGAGTTGACAAAACAAGCGAGACACACTCGCCATGGTGACTCTGTCTCTGGTGTAGACGTCTCAAAATTAACCAGTTACTGATTTCTTTTATTGATGCCATGTTTGTTTTGGTTGCCCCAGCTCTCTATTTCGTCTGAGTACTCTTGTTTGCCCCCTAGTGGAACACTCCGGTACAACATGCAGTGCAGCGCTGTGTAGCAGCAAGTACATGAACAACGATGCAGCCTGCTGCCTGCGCCAACGCGAGGTTAAACAGCAAGTATATCACGGCCCTAAGAAGGCGCTATAATAATAATAATAATAAATTTTATTTATAAGCGCCTTTCAAGACTCTCAAGGTCGCTGAACATAAAACATGAACACAAGTACCAAAGTTTAAAATCAATATAAACAAATCAATTCAAGATAAGAACACTTAACATCAACAACAGAACAATGCATAAAAACAAATTAAGAACAGGTTTAAAAACAATAAATAAATAAAAAATAAGGGCCAATAAGACAACGCCAAAAAAAAAAAAAAATAAAAAAATAAAAAAAAATATACAAATACACGCCATTTTTAAAGCTCAATAATTCAGATGACTACAGGGTAGAGGTGGGCGATATACAGAAAATGTATTGATATCAAAATTTATGTCTAATACCAATGTCATTTTGCCCTTTTTTTTTTTTTTTTACTGTATTTGTATAGCGCCTTCTTAGGGTTCTACAACCCCCCAAGGCACTTCACAACACAATCAGTCATTCACCCATTCACACACTGGTGGGGATGAGCTACGATGTAGCCACAGCTACCCTGGGGCGCACTGGCGCCACCAGTCCCTCCGACCGCCACCAGCAGGCAAGGCGGGTTAAGTATCTTGCCCAAGGACACACAGCAGCATTCTCTGGCCGGAGCTGGGATCGAACCTGAAAGGGAGAAAGAGCTGAAACTAGAGTGAACATTGGTGCGGCCTACGGAACTAAAGGAGGCTACAAAATCACGGACTAATGGTGACCTGGCTTTGTTGCTACTGGATTTGTAAGTAATAATGTTTTTTGTCCAACAGTGTGGATCTTTTTATTTCATGGTTTATTTTAGTATTACCCCTACTTCACACTGGAAGCATCAGTGTCACGGAATGGCAGCGGAATGGTTTACTCATGAGTTTCACCATGTGCCAGGACACACCGGGAGAATCTCAGTCACACAGCAGCGCCGTTCCGCATTTCACAAATATGGCTGCTTCTCCCTGTTTATTACAAATTTTTTTTTTTTTAAAAAATCAATTTTACATCAAAACCCTGAGAGATACAGGAAAGAAATTATATGGATACACAGAGTTTGTTGGTTTGGGTCTATCCTTAAGTTTACTAAATGTTTTCCTCACTCCCTGTTGCTTTTATCCAGCTCCGGTGGCCTAGCGGTAGAGTGTCCGCCCTGGGACTGGGAGATCAGGGTTCGATTCCCGGTCGGGTCATACCAAAGACTTTGAAAAAATGGGACCCAATACCTCCTCGCTTGACACTCAGCACTAAGGGGTTGGATTGGAGGTTTAAACCACCAAATAGTTCCCGAGCGCGGCCACAGCTGCAGCTCACCGCTCCCCACCACGGGGATGGGTCAAATGCAGAAATGTAATTTCACCATTGTGTGATGATGACTTGGGACTTTAACTTTTGTGTGAGCTTTTCATTTAAGAATCAGCACTTCACATCAGTGCCCATTTAGGAAAAAAAATCACCCGTAAAAACTGTGAATTTGTCATCTGGAGCCAGTTTTACTGTGCTTCCAGTCAGTTACATAAAGGTCTGATTGTGTTTATAGTAAGTCTTGGCAGGTTTGAACATAGAGGCCAGATTACGGTAAGGATTGCAACCCAACAAGATTACCTCTAGATTTAAGCACCTTATTTAGTTCCAAGCAGTGAAAATCAGCCGTAAGCTCGTCTCCTGGGCGCGTATATAAGGCAGCCTCGGAAACGAGAATCCAATTTATTGAAGAAACACATCAAGAACTTTTCTATTTAATCACTGCTGCTGCTACTTTGACCTCAAACAGGTAGGATCATTTATTTCTCTTTGTATTTTTTATTATATCTGTTGTTTGAACCAGGATTTATGTCGCCTCATTTGTAGGTTGCAAGTGCAGAAACAAAAAAACTTTATGCTCTTTCTTCATAAAGGAGATAATAAGATGTCAAAAGAAAAACGCTGACATTTTTTAGACCAACATTTAGAGTTCTAACAAACCTTTGAATCTTAATAAGACTCAGTTTTCCTCATTTTGTGTTCAGTTCTTTAATTTATTGTGTTCATGAAAATGCATGTCAGGTTTCTTTGAAACGAGACTTAAAATGAAATTCCCTACAGGATGGGATCCTCTAAGCTGGCCCTGCTGTTGGTCTTTGTGTCCTGCGTGGGACGCTGCCTGTCCACCTCCTGTGTTGTAGACACCATGTCAGTGAAAGAAGACTTTGACCCCAAGAGGGTGAGTGTGTTTAAAACACAAAAGAGATATTTAAAAGCAATTTGATACGATTCTAGATGATCAGCTGTCTTTTATTACCTCTTTAGTACGCAGGGAAGTGGTACGCGCTGCAGAAAAAAGACCCAGAAGGGCTTTTCCTGCAGGACAACATCTCAGCTGAGTACACTATTGATGATGATGGATCCATGACTGCCTCCTCCAGGGGACGAGTCACTCTGTTTGGGTAGGTGACACATCCACTCTATGCACGTCCTCACTGTATCTGAAATATCTAAGATGTTTTTATTTCCTGGCTTAGATTTTCAGAAATGTTTTATGTTCCTGTTAAAGATCAGAGAACAGGTTTGATGTTTTTGACCAACGTACCCAGCAGCGACAAACACTGGATCAGGAAAGATTAAGAGGAAATGCAGAATGGGGGGAGGCTTTTTAAATAAGAATGAGGGTTTACATGCTGCAGTTGAACCCCAACTCCTCTGATCATTGTTGACTATGTGCTTATTGCTTTCTGGAATGCATAATTTCTGTAGACTATAGATTAAAACTTACCCTTACCTGTTGAAAGTGCAGTGATGCATTTGCTGACTTGTTTAACATTTTGCACGTCTGTGTGTGGTTATTTTGCAGCTTCTGGGTTGTGTGTGCAGACATGGCTGCTCAGTACTCTGTTCCTGACCCCACCCACCCTGGAAAGATGTTCATGAACTACCAGGGTCTGGCGAGCTACCTCTCAAGTGGAGGCAAGATTTACACACATTTTTCTCACACGTCTAAGCTTTTGCATGTTTTCCTCACTTTCTTCATTTCCCTCTAACTAGGTGACAACTACTGGATCATTGACACAGACTACGACAACTATGCCATCACCTACGCCTGCCGCACCCTGAAGGAAGATGGGACCTGCGACGACGGCTACGCCCTTGTGTTCTCCAGGAACCCTCGAGGTCTGCCTCCTGCAATCCAGCGCATCGTTCGCCAGAAACAGGAGGAAATCTGCATGGCTGGTCAGTTTCAGCCTGTCCTGCAGTCTGGAGCTTGCTAGACGGAAAGAAAGAGAAATTGAGAGGGATAGTATGTGCCAGCAGGCTGCACACCACATGGATTAACAACAAGAAGGAGATTCTGAGTGAAAGAAGGTGAAAAACGCAACACATTCCCTGACTCGAGCCTGTATCATCTAACAAAAATGTCTTGGTTGAATAAAGTTTTTTTTTCTAACATTTGTGTCTGATTTTTTTTTTTTTTATTTTGAGAATAAAAGTGCAGAAAATAAGTTAAGTAGGTGACAGGAATGCAAGAGGAGCAGCTGTTAACTGGGTTGAGAACCAGAGGAGTATATACACAGGGAGGGCTGATTGCTAAAGACCACAGGTAGGCAAATTTAAAGGTAATTATTGACTTAGAAGATGATGAATAGAACCATCAAGAACAGAAAATATTCAAAACAGAAAACATTACTGAATGCAAGGCAAAAAAAAAAACGAACCTACAATAGTCAAATTCAAAATCCCACAAATGGGAGAACAAAGGATGGATGACAAAATACTGACCTCTCAGAAATATCTAAATCCATCTATCTTCTTCCATCATCCAAAATGGGTCGTTAACAGGTCCAGAAGGGAATCCCAGACATTTCTCTCCCCGGTAGCACTCTCCAGGTCCTCCTGGCCAGAGAAGATCTATAATCCCTCCAGCAAGGTCTGTGTCTGTCTCAGGGTTTCCTCCCAGTAGAACAAGTTTGGAAAACCTCCCGCAGATGGCAACCAGTAGTCACCAGCATCTCAAATCCAAACCCCCCTGGGTGATGGATCTTTTTAAATCTCATGACCACAGTAAACATAAACAGATCAGAAAATCAAGGGCTTTGCCTTTCAAATCAGATGTTTTATCACTGAGAAAAACCAGAGCAATGTCCTCATCAAGACCAACCTCTGATCTGTCTGTCCATCTCGCTCTACCATCACGTGCCATACCACACTAAACCACCTTTTTTTATAAAACACTTTAAGATGCAATAACAAAGTGCTGTACATACAATCGACATCATGAAGCAAGTAATATCACAGATCAAATCAAGATCGCTCATAAAACCAACATCTAAAATAAGCACACCATACAACAAATTAAAACACATGATAGGTGGTAGAGGAAGGTCTCATACCAACTAAAATAAACCATTTTCCACAAGCCCGGAGCATTTTTCAGCTTTTCAACCATTCTAAGACTGCATCATCTCTGGAGATTATTACAAACCACTGGAGCACAGATTAAAAAATGTTTTACCTGAAAAAAGAAAGATGTAAAATTCCAAATCTGTTATCTCAAATCAAAACTTTGCCCCATGTATTTTTCTGTTTTTTATTTTTTTTATGTCGGCTAAATCAAAACACAGAAACACAATTTGCACAAATAATGTGATTTATGGTTGAAAGTAAAGTAACATGCAGCACTTTGACCCAGCAAGTGGGTAATCCCTTTCTTAGCCCAACAAATTTAAGCCAAACCCAACACAATACAATCTGGGCTTACTGGTGGTTCGAGGTTTAGGAGGTCTTAGTCGTATTATACTGACTCAGCTTTTAGGCCATCGAGGGCATTCCAGCGTTGGAATCAGTTTTCTCATCTTTACACTGAAGACATGACTAGAATAATGTTTCTGTAATTTCTATTATGTTAAGTAATGTAGCATGTAGCGACAGTGGAGAGGAAAACTCCTCTTTAACAGGAAGAAACCTCCAACAGAACCTGGTTCAGTATGAGCAGCCATCCACCACGACTCACTGGGGGTCTGAGTAGACAGAGGTAACCAGTTTTTCAGCATCACTCCTGGACAGGATGTTTCTAACCTTAGCAATATTCCAGAGGTGCAAGAAGGAAATCCTACAAACCTGTTTAACGTGGGACTTGAATGACATGTCCTGATCAAAGATTACACCGAGTTTCTTTACTTTGTTCCCGGAGGCTAATTTAATGTCGTTTGACAAAGCAGTTTCAGTTTGTGTGTGTGTGTGTGTGTGTGTGTGTGTGTGTGTGTGTGTGTGTGTGTGTGTGTGTGTGTGTGTGTGTGTGTGTGTGTGTGTGTGTGTGTGTGTGTGTGTGTGTTCTTGTCTAGCCATCTTAGTGAGGCCCATAACGAGTTTTCCACCTGTAAAGTGAGGACCTTCAGTAGCAAAGTAAGGACATTTGCCCGGTCCTCACTTTGGTGCAATCTTCCAGAGCTCTACTTGTTAGTTTTAGAGGTATGGTGTGAATTAAGTTTAATTAAGGTTAGGGTTAGGAATAGATCAGCATTGGTTAGGGTATGGGTATGGGTTAGGCATAATACAGTCACAAAAAGTATAAAATGAGTTATTTGGTCTGAGTTCACATTCTGAGACGTGCAAAGTAATAACAGAACATTTTTATTATTGAGAGTCAGTTAAAGAAATGAAATGCCATTCCAGTAAAACAAGTAAATCTATGAACTGCATTTACTTAAAGCAAATGTTACCTCACTATGAATAAATATATAACTCCACAATCTTTTAATGAAAAATAAAAACAGAACATATAATATTTGTTAGTCAGTTCCTGCAATTAAAAGATCCAACTAAAATTCAAACATATGCAGGTTTAGTGAAATTTGTCTATTTCTTTTATCCCAAAATCAAAATGTCACAGATAACACCAAGCTTCAAAACATCTCTGACTATGAAACAACACAACAGTTGTAGTAAAGGACGATGTTTTTCTAGTAAAACTGCATCTCGTAGTTCCTATGTAGGCTAATACAATTGTATTATATGTTTCTTCATTTTTCTACCCTCGCTGTTTCTCTTTCTGTTTCCTATTTCTTTGTCTCCTCAATTTGCTCCACCTCACTGGATTCATCCACCACTTTGCCATTGATCATTGTCTGAGTCACCACCTTCACGATCTTTCTGGTGCGGACGTCGGGCTCCTCTGCACAGCAAAGGAAAAAAATAGAGATTTGATCAGATTAGAGTTAAAAAAACAACAACTACTAAGCCTGGAATTATAATTCCCTATTTCAACTTCCCTAAAAACAATATTGGTCTCTTACTCCATGTTTTTGTTTTTTTCTGTGAGTCAAATGATTTTCAAAAGCGTCTCCTGTTGGCTAACCCCTTAGCCCTTACAACACAGGGAGAAATGCCGTCACACCCTCAGGAGTTGCTATAGGAGCTGAGCCCTGGCTTTACATTGTTCCCAGTCCCATAGAACTGTAATTATTCCTGGCCCTCTTGGGTGTGTTAAAATAATATATTGTACGTCTCTTTGGATGGTTTCAGATCAACATGATATAAATCCAGATTAACTGTGGGTGTGACATACCAATATTTAGTCGTAAATATGTCATTTTTATGGTTTCATCTTTAAATATTCCATGTTTCTTAAAGACCAAGTTCACTCGAGTTTCTCAACACATTTGCAGTGATCTCTAATTTAAATGAATGCCTTGTGAGTCGATCTCTGTGAGAAAAAAGCTCTGGCGCTCCTGTTTCAGGAACTAGAAGTGAGCCAAAGCAGAGGTGAGCAGAAGATGACAGGTTTTGGAGTCATATTTCCTGATTTTTGGACATCTCACCTCCGATTAGCTAATATTAACGCAACTCTACCTCTGACTCTGTTCTCTGCTTTGTTGATGTTTATCTCCACAAATCCATTAAGTTCTGGATTTCTTCCACAAGCCTCCCATATGACTGACTTCCAAACAACAGTTGGTCCAGTGCAAGCCAGTCCTTATAACTGTCTGTACCTCGTCATTGATCGACATTAGCCGATTCAAATATCAAGAAAAAATCTGGCAAATATAAATATTCATAGAAATCCTATGAAACGGAGTTTTCATTTATGTTTTTTGGAGAAATGTTGAATACCAGATTGTGAAATGTGACATGATGATAAACAATTAATCCAAGGACTCACTTATTGGTGGAGGAAGAATTTCTTTGACCCTGAAGAAGAGAAAAAAATCATTTGATTAAGAAATACGGAACCCCAGATTTTCCCATGACTTCTACGTTAAACTCACGTTTCCTCTCCCTCCAGCAGGCGTCTGTAGGTTGCAATCTCCATTTCCAGGTTCTGCTTGATGCGGAGGAGCTGCTCATAGTCGGTTTTGGTGCGCTGCATGTCCAGCCTGAGCTGAGACAAGTCATCCTCCATCTGGCTCAGGGTGACCTGCAGCCGCTCCATCTCAACAGCATACTTCTGACTCGTCTCACCCAGGTTACCTTCCAGAGCTGCAATCTAAGAGGGAAACAATGGCAAACTTAACATATCTGCATAATCTTGTTGTAAATTTATGTTTTTTTAAATCTTAGATACATTAAAGCAGAGATGATTACTGTTTTGTAATGAGTGTTTAGCAATATGATGCTTAGTCATAAAAGTTGTGGTTTTTCAGTCTCATTTTGTTGCCTCAGAAATTGTTTGTTGGTGAGTATGAAACCAGAGGAATGTCTCCTGATTTTGAAATTACTCCTCATAAGCAATAATCACATTCCTGAGACGAACACACGCCTCCTCAGCAGCAGCTACCTCACCTCCGCACGATTTAGCAACTAAATCTCAAATGCCCTTGCGTGCCGTGTCAACGTGGGGGAAGATGTTACCAACAACAGGATTACACAAAAGTAAAACATGGGGCGAAACCCGGCTGGTTGAGACCAAATATTAATTCCTTAAGTATTTTCTTTGTATCTGTTTGACAAATCTGTCGTGGAACCCGTCTCTCTTTTGTACGACACTTATAAATCAAAGTGGTTTGTTTAAACGCTCACTCATAACCGTCGTTTTAATTCTAGGCTGTGGTGTTTGCATTGCCTTGTGTACACAGGACGATGTTTGTACTGCTGCAAAAGTGGGGATTAGGCATAATTATTTTTTTCAATGCTTGATGTTTATTTTCAAATGCATGTCACGGTACTGCAAGTTTTGAGCTTTCTTTCGTACCTGTTTGTGCAGACTATCCAGCTCCACCTCCAGGGTCTGCAGGAAGCGTTGTCTCTCGGTCAGCTCCCCCTGGGCTCCCCTTAAGGCCTCGTTGCTCTCTTTCACCTCATTCTGCACCGTCTCCAGCTGCACACAACAAAAACTCAACTATTTAGTGGACTTAATGAGATCTATAAATTGGAAAAGTCATTAAGTGTTTCCACTGGGTGTTTCTGGATACCTTCTTGCGGTACCACTGCTCCGCCTGCTCCTTGTTCCTCTTGACAATGCCCTCATACTGGGAGCGCAGCTCAGACAGAATGGTTCCCAGCTCTGGTCCGCTGGCTGAGTCCACCTCAACGTTCACTTCATCTCTGGCAATGCGAGATTTCATCTGCTCAAGTTCCTTCAGGGACATAAAAGAGTTTTTTCCTGTCAGACCAAGCTGATAAAGTTTCCGATTAGATGCTCGTATCACGTTTGACATCTGGGCAAACAGGCAACATGCGGACCTATAGGAGCAGCTGCAGCCTTGTGAAACCTACACTACAGAGTGGCAGGAGGGATTAGACTGCATTTTCATTATTTAGATGTTCTTCATAAATACTTAACAGGATAAAGCTCATCTTACCCCTGATCCATACGACTCATGTCCTCTCAGTGCTGTTCGGGGAGCTCAGTGGATCTGCTTCACTCTCTTTTCTGTGTCGTGTGTTGCCATACAGTCGTGGTTTACGTAATATAATTTAAAAATAAAGCTTAAATGTGAAAACTGAGTATATTCTTCCTGTTGTTTTAGCTTTACGGGATAAGTTACAGTTAATTGCTACACAATTTAAAAAAGGACTTAAGTGTGGCTTATTTGGGAGGTTTGCCAGGAAAACAAAGTCTCTTCTTTCTAAAAACATGTCAGCGCAGATTAAACGTTTAAAGTCTGAACACACTGTGATCAGTTTGCAGTGATCTGAACATCGGCACAAACAAGCTGTCAAGCATGGTGGTGCAAGGGTGATGGTTTGGAATTTAACAATTACAAATGATTTAGTATGTTCTGTACAATAATTATTGATCATTTCAAAATAAAATGTCTTTTACTTACAATAACTGAAGCCTTAAAATTTGGACGATTTAGTTTATTCTCACCCCTAGAAATTATTATTATGTGTTTGAGTTAAAAGAAATGTTTGAATGGATCTTTGTGAAGAGGCAACGCTCTTTCCAGAGATGAGAAAAGACACCAAATAGTTTGCAGAAAACAACTACTGATTAGCTTTATGTATGGATGAGATGATCAAAACCATCACAGAGAGATTAAATAAAAGGTTTATAGTTAAAGTGAAAAGTTTTGTGTAAATGTGAAATAAAATAGTCCAGTTATAACTAGTCACTAAGCTTAAACTGCTGTTTTAACTCAACACTGCATCATAAACAGCATCAAAACAGATTCATTTACTCTTTTTCACTACAACTGAGATTAATCCATCATTTGCTGAGAGGGAGCGAGTTTCTCTTTCCCTCTGAGGACATCACCACCAGGGTGTGAATGTGTGTGTGCATGGGTAAATGACTGTGTTGTAAAGCACCTTGGGGGGTTCTAGGACTCTAGAAGGCGTATATCAAATACAGGCTATTTACCATTTATTAGCAATCAGATCTACTTGCCTTTTGTCCACAGTAACTAGAGTTCCACCTCTCCGAGTCCTTTTCTATCTACTTTGGCTCCAGAAGAACTACAGATACCACCTAACTGGGTCAGACCAGCATCAGACAATGTGCTGCTTGTGAAGGTTTATCGTGCAATGAGAAAAACGGCCAAAGTGAAAGTGAGACAATGTAAATGTCAGGTAATGAGTGAAGTAAATGCTGCCCAATGTGCTGCAATTCACATAAAACTATAGGCATGTAAAAGGAGAAGGGATTAGAGTGTGTGTGTGTGTGTGTGTGTGTGTGTGTGTGTGTGTGTGTGTGTGTGTGTGTGTGTGTGTGTGTGTGTGTGTGTGTGTGTGTGTGTGTGTGTGTGTCGAGCTCACCTCCTCGTGGTTTTTCTTCAGGAAGTAAAGCTCCTCTTTGAGGCTGTCCAAATCTCCTCTCAGGGAGGCAATGATCTGCTCGTGATCGGTTTTAGCCTTTTTCAGAGCAACACAGTCCCGTTCCACCGACTGGCACATCACCAGCTCAGTCTCCCACCTTTCCAGGTAAACAAACAACACAGTTTACAGGGTGAAGGGACAGTCATCCTGTAGTCTACGTCTGATCTATTTTATTCACTTTTTGTGTTGTTTTTGCACCAAGACCATCTTCCAATGCTTTTAAAATGTATTGAAATAAATCTGTTTAGCATGAATGCAGAGGAACTGGTTTCTTATCTTGATCACTCTAAGTAGTCGTAAAGTTCAGGAAAACAGAGAAAGCTACAAGAGGTGGCACTTCATCAGTGTAAAGCCACATATTAGATATGGATGCTTTTTATTTGACAATTATTTCAAAATGTGGACTAAATATTTTTAAAATATTTAGGAAATGAAAATTATAAGAGCTACCACGTTGTAAAATGTAATTTTTATTTGTTGTGTTTAATTTGCTTTGGGAGCAGCGAACCTGCCTCATCACTGAGCTCTTTACACTGTAAAAGTATTAAATTAAATCTAATTAATTATTCAATCTAATAATTAAATCTCAGATCTACACATGCATTGTTTCCACTTGTTTGCAGAAAACATCAAATCTGTCCATTTATAAAATAATTAAATATGTTCATGCCTTTCCTTATTATGTGGAGCCACCAGAAAAGGAAAACAAATTTGCCTTTTCTACCTTTCCCATGACCTGAGCTGAGAAATCATTGCAAAACATCTTCTCTGTTATTGAACCCTCATGACAAAAACACCTACCTAAGCATTAGTAAGGCCTTTTTCAGCCTCACTCTGAGCTAACATTACAAGATCCCTCATTAGTCTGAGTAAAATCTTTGAAGAGACAAAAACTGACATTTTAATCACTCTTGAGACATTAAACACATGTGTAAACTGTTCACAGCAGCAGAACCCAGACAAATCGAACCAGTTTTACAAGTTTTATCACAAATGAGCAAACATTTAAGCATCTTAGTGTAATTATTTTTCACTCACTTGATTCTGAAGTCGTCAGCGGCCAGTTTAGCATTATCAATCTCTAACATGAGACGGGCGTTTTCCAAGGTTTTCTTCCTCACCTGATAAATATTAACAGTAGTCAAACACGGCTCGTTACAGTCCATCATTAGTCCAAATCACCATGGGGTCTTTGTGTTTTATGTCCTCACAGTCGAAGAGCTCCGAAACATGTTATGTCACTGCTGATGGTTAAATAAGAGCCATGAGGGAGCACACATTCCTTAGTCATTAAACTGTAGCTAAATCTGTTTTTAAAGGTTAAACAATCATTAACAGGATTTTAATTCCTTTACATGTTTACTAAGTTTTCAGCTGCAAGTCTAGCCTTGCTTACACTTTCCAGTCTTGCTTTAATCGTATTTTTTGTGAGTATAGTCATAAATTGATGTGAAACTGACACCCAGACCCTGCCATGTGAAATCTGTGTGGTCTCATCATCCCCACCTCCTGCTCCACAGCGTGTGCCTGGGCCATCATGCTATCCAAGTCGTGACCTTTAGGAATGCGGTCAAGCATCAGCTGCTTGATTCTCATCTCCAAGTCGGCGTTGGAGCGCTCCAGCGAGCGCACCTAAGAGACACAAACAGAGGAGAAGTGTTTCAGGTTACGGTGGGCTGAATCGCTTCCCTCTAATGTGATCCAACAATGCTGTACTCTGTTACACATCAGACCTTATCCAGGTAGTTGGCCAGGCGGCTGTTCAGACTCTGCATGGCCTCCTTCTCGTTGGTGCTGTTGCCATGCCATCCATTCAGTTGGAGGCTGAGCGGTCCATTTAGATCCTGGCTGATGGATGCTGAACGGGTCAGTGGGCTGGCTGCGGCAAAAGAGACGGAGGCCCGAGAGCGGGCCCGGCTGGTGTCCATCAGGGAGCGACTTGAGAAGGATGGGTGACGGTTCGTAGAGAAACTTCTCACTGAGATGCTGGAGGCCATGATGGTGGACTGAGAGGGCAGAGAGCATAAAGATTTGAAGGGGGTTTCTGCAGAAACGTATGAACAACCTCAATTTGAAGAAACAGATTAGTTCTGACTAAACTGACAAGCTAACAGGTAATTGACTCCAAAGGATAAACACAGCATTTTAAGATACATCAAATGCAAAAAAAAATCAGTTTGCAGCTGTCCTGTTCATTTTTGAAAACGCTTTCTGCTGCAGCTCCTTTTACTTGAGGAGTCCCTCAAGGATTTGTATTGGGTCCACTGTTTATTGACTTGTTTATGCATCCTTTTGGCTCCCTACAACATTTTCATTGCTTTGCAGATGAAATCCAGGTCTACTTGTCCATTAATTTATACATTCCTAACATAATCAAGACTCTTTTTAACTGTTTGAATCAAAATCCCTGCTGAAATTGAAACTATCTCAAATTAAACAAGAGTACAATCAAAGATTTTGAAAAAAAATGTTCTCTTACAGTCACTTTATTGTGAGGAATTTGAGTGTTATTGTTTACTACTACATTTTTATTTAAATTTGAGCTACTTTAAAACAGCAATAGTTCACTTTGAACTTTGAATTTGCTCTGACTAGCAGTTAGCTCATCAGTCTCATCAGATCATATCCGTTTCAAACTGAGGTTGTTTAAAGAGAAATATACAACAGGTAAATATAACTTTTTTCATAGAAATGGTTTAAAAATGTCTGCACTGTTTCTCTTAACCTGAATGACGTGTTGCAGAGAAACACATGAATAAGCTCTTAGTCATAAATGTCAGGAAATCATCACAGGCAAGTAGAAAAGTTTGACCTTTTTCATCCATTTAAAGCTAGTGTTACATGAGATCTGCTTTCAGAAACACTCTTCTGTGGCCCTTAAGCAAATGTGCTTTACTGCTGCATTCGGCCTGCCTTTTAATGGAAACACAAGTGGAGCCTAATAGTCAATTCCGCTGATCGCTCACTGAAAATGACGAAAGGAGCCCTTCAGTGAGTGTATTTACAGCCGGCTAGTGGCCATTCAAACTAACCATCTGCATCGGAGAGATGACTGACTTTACGGTCGGAGCCACTTCACTGTGTCGTTCTCAGCTCTGCGCAAATACAACTTCAGCTGCAGCCAGTGTGAAATCTAAATGTAAATGACCGCGGCTTGGCTGCAAGTCAAACAAGAGCCTCTCAGGGAGGCTGAGGACACTTCCAGAGTCTTTTAGGATGATAATGAGATTTGCTTCAAAATAAAACAATTTACAAAAACAGAAACAATCTAGGAGAAGATGTGCAGCTTTAAGAAGCAGCAGCATGAGGTTAATGTTCAATAGAAACTGGTGTAATTACTATAAACAGGTGTACACACTGCTTCCTGAGCATGAGTGGTAGCTGTTTGGATGTCAAACAGCTTTGTTCGTCTGATGTTTGCGTCCCACATTTGTGTGTGTGCAGGGTTTCAGTGGCTGATCAGCGGTCAAGAGAACCCCCCTGTGTCTCCGTCACTCGATCCTCGCAACACTATTCCCACAAAGCTACAAAAGACCCAGCAGGAGACAGACCGTCCTTGTTCACATGAAAGATAGAGCTTGGGAAAATGATCTAGAAAATATTCAGAGGGAATTCCAGAGACACAGGGAGACACTTTGTTCACGAGGAAATGGACGGTCATTTCAGCTTTGGATATTATCTCCCTACCAGCTGACAAATAGCTGTGATGACAACTTTGAATGAAAGTGAACAAAAGCTGAGAATATTTAGCTCAAATTTGGTTTTTTTTCATGTTTTTACCCAAACTATAGTCTAGATTTATATCAAGGAACACTTATTTATATAGTTCCAGTTGTTGACGTTCGTCCAGAACTAAACTCAACCAATCAGACTTGTTTAAACCAAAGCATTTTATAAAACGTTGTGCTAAATAAGAAATGATTCAAGGGAAATAACAATAATACTGTTCTTACCTGTATTTTCTTCAGAAATAGTTTAAATGTGACCCAGAAGAATGCAGCTATCTCTGAGCTGCTGATGCCACAGGTGTGCTTATATGCAGGTGTAAGTGGGAGGAGCAACTCTTCAAAGGAGGTGTGTTTACTGTACACCTGCAGGTCCAGAATAATGTAGTCTTGTGATGAAAACAACACAATGTTCCACATTACCCGCCCAACAAAGGTGGGTTATGATTTGTTGAAACACTCCATGTTGACTTGATGAGTTTATTTTAATAAAATGTTAAACTTTACTTTGACATTTAGCTTCTGTTGAACAAGAAGAAAATCAGAGCTACAGAACTCTGAAAATGCTAACCAAGAATGAGGATGAGTACGGAAGCAATGAAGGCAAGTGAAGGAAAAATAAAAATACATTTGTACCATTTTTTATAATCTGACCAAATTTGATTTCATGTACTGAAGCTCATTCCTGCCAAATGAAATGAAAAACAAGCCATACCATTTTAGCCATACAATTTTGTGCGTGTGTGTGTGTGTGTGTGTGTGTGTGTGTGTGTGTGTGCGTGTGAGTGTGAGTGTGTGTGTGTGCGTGTGCGTGTGCGTGTGCGTGCGCGTGTGCGCGTGCGCGTGCGCGTGCGTGTGCGTGTGCGTGTGTGTGTGTGTGTGCGCGTGTGTGTGTGCGTGCGTGTGTGTGTGTGTGTGTGTGTGTGTGTGTGCGTGTGAGTGTGCGTGTGAGTGTGTGCGTGTGCGTGTGCGTGTGCGTGCGCGTGTGCGCGTGCGCGTGCGCGTGCGTGTGCGTGTGCGTGTGTGTGTGTGTGTGTGCGCGTGTGTGTGTGCGTGCGTGTGTGTGTGTGTGTGTGTGTGTGTGTGTGCGTGTGAGTGTGCGTGTGAGTGTGCGTGTGTGTGTGTGTGGAGAGAATAAGCTTCCGTAATGGGGACATTTAATAAAACAAAATTATTTTTATATTTAAACTCATAAATGTGACTGAAAGAACGAGATCGCGGATACAAGCGGCCGAAATGAGTTTTCTTCGCAGGGTGGCTGGGCTCTCCCTTAGAGATAGGGTGAGAAGCTCGGTCATCCGGGAGGGGCTCGGAGTAGACCCGCTGCTCTTCCACATCGAGAGGAGCCAGTTGAGGTAGCTCGGGCATCATTAGGATGCCTCCTGGACGCCTCCCTGGTGAGGTTTTCTGGGCACGTCCAACCGGGAGGAGACCCAAAGGAAGACCCAGGACACGCTGGAGAGATTATGTCTCTCGGCTGGCCAGGGAACGCCTTGGGATTCCCCCGGAGGAGCTGGCCCAAGTGGCTGGGGAGAGGGAGGTCTGGACTTCCCTCCTTAAGCTGCTGCCCCCGCGACCCGACTCCGGATAAGCAGAAGAAAATGGATGGATGGATGGAACTTATCCTTTCAATACATGAGAGATTTTTATTTATTTTTATTTATTTATTTTCTTCTTTCACAAAAAAAAAGAAAACAAAAATATTTAATAGAACACAGGAACATTTTATCTGGTTATAAGTCATTGTGCATAAAGAAAAAAGAAATAAAAACTCAGTCAAAAGGTCAACATTTGTTTCATTTATTTTATTTTTGATTTAGTTTTTTATTGCTTGCCTTTCAGGGCTTCCGTAGTTTTGTGTAGAAACAAAGGAAGAAAAATGTTCATCCATGATTTAAGAAACAATGTGTTTTTCCCTCCTTCCAATGGTACAAAATTTCACTGAGCTTTGTCAGAGTTTTTTTTGTTGATTCACAGCTGATATTTATCAACTTGGATAAGTGAAATAAAAGAACATAAACATCTTTTACAGTACAGTAAACATTAGATTTAAAATATTAATGTATTATTTTTTATTAACTGCCATACATACAACAGAGACAGCTACTGTCTCTTCTTGGACACTGATCAGCAGATGTCAACCAGCAGCTCTGGGATCCCTCCTGTCCTGAAACAACTCCTCCTGTCCTGTAATTCTACCCAGTTTCCGCCCGCTAGTGATAAAATATTCAACAAGTTACTCCATGATAAAAATCTGTTGGGTTTTTTCTGCCAGTTCACACAAGAGATTAAAACAAAAACATCCTAATATTCAGAATTTCAGTTTGCAGAAACACTGTAAAACTGGAGATCTTCATTGTTGAAAGGATTTAGATTGACAGGAGGAAATTTAAGTTTCTGTTACTGTATAACTCCAAATACCCATGTGTGTGTGTGTGTGTGTGTGTGTGTGTGTGTGTGTGTGTGTGTGTGTGTGTGTGTGTGTGTGTGTGTGTGTGTGTGTGCGTGTGCGTGTGCGTGTGCGTGCGCGTGTGCGCGTGCGCGTGCGCGTGTGTGTGTGTGTGTGTGTGTGTGTGTGTGTGTGTGTGTGTGTGTGTGTGTGTGTGTGTGTGTGTGTGTGTGTGTGTGTGTGTGTGTGTGTGTGTGTGCGCGTGTTAGCACACTTCATATGCCCCAAGAGGAGCAGAGCCGAGCGATTCTCTCTCTTGTGAACTTTGTTCATGCAAACTAAAACAGAGGAACCTGTGATAATAAACCTGTGGGTGAAGATTGTAATTCCTTCATGTTGTTTTATTCAAATTAAAGCAAGAGGAGCTTCTTCGAATTGCAAATAACTCTATTTGCATAATATCATAATTGTACATTTGATGAGGTGATCATGTTATCTTTTTGTTTTTAGTTCCTGGAACAAATTCAAGGTTACAAGTGTCTCCATTTTTGCAGCTTATTTTGAATCAATCTTCATTTTTTTCATCTATGTGTAAAAACTTTATTTAGTTTCATAAACTCAGCAGTGTGAAAATAACCACGTATCTTCATTAAGACTGATCTGAATGTCCCACAGCATGTTGATATATTCAAATACTTCCCAAAATAAAGGAAAAAAAAGGTTGCTGTAAATGAGCTGTCATTGCCACTGCTGGAGGTGAACAGATCACACTTGAGATTATTGTTTACTTGCGTGGTTCTGCTAGCTACAGTCAGCTGATTTCTATCCAAAGATTAAACTAAGTTAAACAAGCAAATGATTGAACCTGAGAGCAGTAAAATGTTAAATGTAACTTGATACAGCATAAAAACATGTTAAACAGGAAACATTTGAGCAGAAACAGCTTTCAGTTTTGTCCCTAATTAAATATTCCAAAATATTTAATTAAGGTATTGACTGCAGTATTTTACTTGTAAATCGATTTATTCACAAGCTTCTTCCTTCATGAAATGGGCATCTAAACTGTAATAAACTACATTTAAAGCAATTATGTCACAAGAGTTTGTGCACAAAATGAAACAGACAACCTGACAAAAGATGGCATTAACAAGGTAAAAATCCAGCATAAAAAAGAACAAAAGCACATGTGTTGAGTGTTAAATAAAGTTGCACTTAATTGTATAAGAACATGTTGCAGAATTGGAAAGAAAACAAATCAAATGCCTGTAATGAAATTAAATTACAGCATCTGTAAGTGTTGCATCAGGTTTGGTAGTAAGGTTGTAGTCTGCCTCCTCTCTGTGGCGAGAGCGAGGAAAAACAGATGAACCCAACAACCAAACTGGAACCACAGGACTCCAAAAGAGGGCAGCAAAAAGCCACCCTCTGGCCTGCTCATCCTTCATTATTACTACCCAGCATGTTTAATTCTCACTCAAATTTACAAAAAATCTTCTAAACCTTAAACATGAGGTTTTTTTTATCTCTGTTTTAAACCTACTAAAGAGTGGTTTTAATTATTTGTAATAAATCACATGTTTTTACATGCAGCCATGCACTAATACTTCAATACATCTCTAGACATCCTAAATTTGTTGTGTGAGACCAGCGATGGCTGCAACACTCTTTGTTGGAGCAAATGTAACTCAGTGGTTCTTTGTGGTAGAGATCTCAAACGTTAACATGTGGTACCCATATTTGTCTGCTACAGATGACTTCTACCACATCATCACAGATTAGTTTAATTAATGTTAAAGACAAAGAGGTGTGTTGTTCCTACCTACCCCAGGACCAGGGTGGGTTCTAACACTACTTGGAGATGAAATGTAACAATAAAGCCCGGTATGTTCCATCACGGCGACTCAGGTCCGCTACAATGGATCTACTAGTGGTTCCTAAAGTAAATCGGGTCACCAGAGGAGAGCGGCCATTTTTATTTATGGGACCTAAATTATGGAATGACCTTCCGCTGGCGGTCAGGCAAGCCCCATCATTGGATGTTTTTAAGAGTAGATTGAAGACCCATTTTTATTATTTGGCTTTTCTAAAAGAGTTAGAGTAAGTCGTGTTTATTCTGTGCATCTTATTTTCTCCAGCTGCTGTTGTCTGGATGTGTGACAGTTTCTATTTTCTTTTACTCTCTTTTTTATGATCTTTTAAATGATTTTGTTTTTAACTGTTTATGGTTGATGTGTTTTTACTGTGTCATGTACAGCACTTTGGGCATTTTCTAATGTAAGAAGGTGCTTTATAAATAAAGGATGATGATGATGATGATGAATAAAATGATTATGCTTTAAAAAGCTGTGTCATCAGGTTTAGGCATTTTAATTGTCACTTTCTCCTTCTTGCTTGTCATTTTCTTCTTTTGGCCCTGATACTTTATTTTCTTATTTGCGCTGCTTTTGTTCTTTTCTTCCTCTTCCTGTGCCTGTTTGACTGGTGTGTCTGTGATGACTCCTCACTGAAGAACTTCTTGCTACTATGATAGCCTCCCTGGGGTTCCTCACTGCTATACTCCAACCTTAGCTTCTCTGCAGCTTTACAATATCTGTACAAGGTAATGCAACAGATGTTGAGGGCCTTGGCAACCCGTCTCACAGATGTTGCATTGGTGACCTCAGACACCCCTGACTGTTTTAGACATCTGCTGCCTAGGCATGATGTAAAATTGAGGCCAGTATAAAATGTCGACATAAATAGGGGGAGGGTTGTGACACTTTTTCAGATCTGGTACAACCCACCCTATGCCAGTTTGCCATTAAAAAGCTGAGCATTTTAGTAGCACTTGTGCAACACATCAAATCAAACTAGAGAAGCTACTGCTTGAGATGATGTAAGTGAAACAACTGGATGACTATGCAAAAAATAGTTGTGATAAATTTTTTTACTTTCTTACCTGAAAAATAGTTTTTTGGCTCTAGAACGGACCGTTTTCAGCCTAGAGACACTTTGCCAAAGTGGTCAATTGTGGGAATTAACTGTATTGATGACATCACCATAGCTCGCCTCTGATTGGTCAAACTGAGAGTGTTGTAACTATCCCCGGTTTCTTCTTCTTCTATTATTATTATTATTATTAGGGTCAGTATTTAAATCATATGACTCTGACATTGCAAAATAAAAATAAAATCTTTATCATTTGTTTATTATTAGATAAATCACAGAAGTGATCATAAACTCAAAATCACAATATATCTGATAACCTCAATTTATTCCAGAATCACCTATCTGCACAGGTTTGTCTTTAAACTACAAATTCAAAAGGAGAAATGAGTCCAAAATTAAATCAAACCCATTTGCAGCCCAACCTGAGATCAGTCAGACTGATTCATCCCCTCCTCCACTTTCACTTTCCTTCTACTTCAGTCAGAGTAGAGCAGACTTCAGCCGTTAAACAAATAAACAGGTGATTAGACTGGCAGGATGTCGGGATACTACTCATGACCCCACTTGACCCCTAATGACCCCTGTCACATGTGATCATGTGACCACAACAGTAAAATTCACAGGAGTGAGAATCTGGTCGTTCTGTTACCATCCACGAAAATTACACTGAGAGAGGCTTCGCAGTTATGAACAAAACGCAAACTGTGAAAGGATGAGTTCATCACACAACACAACAATGGTTTTGGACCAATTTTCATTTATTTATGTATTTATTCTTTTGCTCTTTGTTGATTCATTTGATTTTCCAGGTGATTCATTCATGTAAAATCCAAAAAATGGGATTTAGGGAATAAAAAGTCTACTTTTGGAGGACCTTAGCGGAGTGGTGTGCTGCAAACGTGACACAGATTCCTCAATAGTCATTTTGATTTGGATCGCTGAGTCACTTTGAATCTGAATTAATTCCATCCTTTTAATGATTTGTCTTAGCTCATTACTGTTCATGCTGGTTGGCTGATACACACACACACAGATTCAGTTACAAGTGACCAAGCAGCCAAGGCAGACCTCTCCAGCAGTTATAGTTTTGTTTAGACGCTGTCAGCTGCATTTTTATGCTGATCATTCTGATTTAGATAAACAGCAGAAAATGTTTATGCATCAGAGCTCTGTAGACTGCTTCAGTTTTCCTACTGGCAGGTGAATAAAATTAAAACAATTTAAAGTTGCATGAAGTCAAGGTTAATTGAAATCATTGATTTAAGGATTTAACTGTAAGTAACTATGCATCTCCAAAAATTCAGTTTTTATTCAACTTTGCATGTTTTTTTAAACATTTTTTAGAAAATGTATAACATTAAAGCAGCAATCTGGAGTTTTCCCCTTTCAGGAATTATGTATGATTTTTCAGAATTCCGTAAAAGTGATGGTCTTATGTAGTGTGATATAATGTAAGCGATACGTCTTTTTTTTTTTTTGCTAAGCCCGCCCCCTGCCCTGTAAAATCCGTGCAATAGGAAACTGAGCACCAACCAGAACTAACCAACAGCTTTAGACTACCGCTTACGTACTTCAAATTTAAGGAAGTACCTCGGCTGATGCAGAGTTGATGAACTTTTCACGGACAAGTAAGTCTTTATAAAATACATATATGAAAACACAACATGACATGAGAATAATACTTGTAAAACAATGTGTTTTAGCTCTGTTTGGCGGCTACAGAAGCACATTCATAAACAAGAAACATGCAGCTGCCATCTTAAATTACAGAGTCGACCCGACTATTGGTGCGATACGCTTGTCAGCCAATAGATGGCGCTATCAGATAAAAGATGCTACTTTAACTAACTTTATGCCCTCAAGTCGTATAAACTAAAGAATGCAAAACACTTTCAAGGTTGAAAATGGAACACGAACACCAAAGCGACATCTAGTGTGTGGAGGTTGTAGTTGCAATATAGAACAAGGTTTCCAGACGTCAGGATGCCAGGTTCGCTGCCGATACGTGAAGTGACCAGCAAGTGACGACCTAAACTCACTCTGGTTTTAGATCTTTTTTGGTCGCTCCTCTTCTGAGAAGGATAACGACATCTTCTGGGCTCAGAAGCAGCTGCTTGACTTGCCGAGTCCGCCATTTTCCACAGTGCCACCCTCGCTGTGCTGAGTGGACTGTTTATCGTATTTAGAAACCCGCCATGGTGCCCCCTATTGACTGGTAGATGTAAACATAAACCCAGTGTAGTGTCAACAGATTAATGTCAAAGGTACATATTTAGATGTAACGCACCTGAGGTCTTTACTATTTTTGATTCATGTGTTTAGTTAGATCTTGTATTGATCGGAAGATAAATGACTTCTCTTCTTCACATCGGCTGGGTGTGGCAGTTTGTCATCAAAGGAGTTTTTAGTGCATACAGCGCGTCATATTCAGGTACAGGGATTGTTCACCATTTGTTCTTTTCTCCCAGCATTTACAATGGATCATCAGGTCACCTCAGGACAGAAATAACCTTCCTGAAAAGTGTGTTAAATCTCTTACTTACCTGGGAGTCAGCACACCTTCAAATCTTCATCAACTGATTCTTTAAGAACGTTTAAACAATAATGTCCTCTTTATCTGTGGAAAAACCATGACTGAGTCATCAGAAAGCTTTAGTCAGTTTAAGTCAGCTTAGTTGATTATGAAGTCTGTAGTGTGGATGATAAAGAAAGATAAAGGTACTGAGGATGGTTCCCTGTGGGACTCCTGCTGCAGAGAGGACAAAAAATAATAAAAGAACGTCAATTACATTTTAATTGCATTTCTATAGTGAATAATATGATTGCATGAAAATTAACAATAAAGAAACATGTTGGAACAAAGACTAAGAGCTTGCTAGTTTCTCAGTTCCTCATCTAACAATCTTTGGTAACTTATAAAATAGCTTTTTGTTATTTCACCAGTTTTGACCTTCTAAAAGTACTTCTTTCCCTTACAGACTCTGATTGATGTAATTTAGTCCCAAAGTCACAGTTTGATTAGCAGACTTCAGTCCACCAGCCGCTCTGCGATAAGAAGATAAGAATCTGCAGTGGAGAAATTACACACAGATAAGAACATATGTGAGCAACTCTGGAGGTCAGCACCTGCACCACTTTTGTTCTTTTTTTGCTTCTGATATCTGTTTCTTTCCCTCCTCCTTCATTTTGGGGTTTCCTCCCCCTTCTGCCTAAGTGCAGGTTGCCTTTGTGTGACAGAAACACGTCAGGCCACTCTGTGTGTGTGTGCGTGCGTGCGTGCGTGTGTGCGTGCGTGCGTGTGTGTGTGTGTGTAGATTCTTATCAGTTCGGTTGGTAATATTTAAGATACAGATCTATATGCATAGCTGGCGACTGTATGAAAAGTTGAAAGGAAAAGAGGTCTGTTTGTGCACCCACCCCGTGTGAGTGGGTGCACATGTTATGTTCTTTAAGAGGGGAAACTTGGCTAAAAGCACAATCTTATTATCGTTTTCTGTATGTAACCTGCAAAGGGGGATGGGAAGGTTCATAGCTGCAGATTGGTGCAACCACAGGATTTTTGCCAAATGAATCACAATTAGTGTGTGAGTTATGCAAACTGACTGTTTTGCCTGCTCTCTAGTGAGAGGGTTCAGGTCCACAGTCTAAAAACACAAAGCAACAATACAGAGCAATGGTTGTCATGGTTTGGGTGGTAGTGGTGCCCGCATCCAGAAAAACTTCATTGGGGAAGGGGGCTGAACATTTTGGGGTGGCACACTGAATTGGTCTCTGCACCTCTGGGAGGGTTTAGCTTGTAGCTTTGCATTGTTCTTTTAATATTTTTTATTAAAAACAGTAACCTATCCAAAACATTCACCTAAAATTTGAGAATGTTTTATTATTGTTCAAATTTTATTGTTTAAATAAAAAAAAAGTTTAATTTGCCTTTTGCCATTTCAACAAAAATATCCCCATAAACGTATAATTTTTTTTCATAGTGAGCCTCAGAGACATTCATTGTATTTAAATTGCAATTTATTAGATCATATATTTTTCAAATGTTTATTAAAATAAATGTCTTCATTTATGTACTGATTAAAGGAGATGAATGTGTGATTTGTTAGACTGGAAAGCCATCCTATATATGTGAATATATAGTCTGGCCACGAACCATTGACGGCTCTCAGTCGTGAGGCGGGATCTACGGTTGTCTTTCAAACTGTCAGCACGCAATTGGCTAGCGCTAGGACCAATCAGAGTAACGAACAACGTGACGCAATCACAGCGACGGAAAAGAAGAGGAAGGCAGCAATGGCTTCTAGTACGAAAAACATGCGAATATCAGGTGTACTGGGACATTGCACTACTGTTTGATAAAAATAAGAAGCCGCTAAGTATATCTGACAGACTTACGCACGTTGGAGTGTAAATAATCCAATGTTGATGACAAAGCCATTTCAAATGAACGTGGTTCCTGTGCTGCCGCTATGTTGTTTATGTTCACGGTCGCAGCTCTGATGTCATCGGCTACTCCCGCTCTGTGATTGGCCCAAACAAAACTATACTGAGCTGTGATTGGACAGATCCACAGCAGTGGATCGGGCTGCGAGGGTTCCAATGAAGCGTGCCTAGACCAAACTTTGCAATGCAAGAATTTGGTCTAGTTCACTAGGCTAGTGATTTGTGTGAACATGAATGAGATTTATTAAGAGTGGGGGTGGGAGGGGGGACCAATGTTGTGGCCAACAATTTTTCCGGGGTGGCCATGGCCCCCCTGGCCATCCCCTTGAGGGCACCACTGGATTTAAGGTGTCTTTGTTTTTTTATCATTATTATCATTGGTTGTTTCTGAATTGTTTCTTATTTTTTGTCAGTTTTTCTTTGTAATTAATGTGCTTCACTGATCAGCTGTCACCTGCCCACCTCCACTCAGTCATGCTGCAAAAACACTCCCCAGTTCCTTCACATCAGTCTGATCCTACTGTTTGCTTCTGTTCTTGTTCTGGTTTCCTCTGCTGCTCTGCTCATTCTGTCGTGTTTAATTTGCATTCAGTTGCTGCTTCATGGACCCCCAGCCTTTCTTTTATTTATTTAATCAGAATTTACTTGTTTCAAGACTTACCTCTATCGTCTGCAATCTGACATCTTTGACAGACTGATCTGAAAAAAGCCAGCATAGTTATTAATAAAAGATATAGGTTCTGCTGTAATAATAAGTCTGCCTCTGTCACATTTGCATTAAAATCCCTGCAACCCCAAACTTTCAGTTTCAGTTTCAGACTGAAACATGATATTTCCGTCCACACTGGGAACCGTTTTTTATTGTTCGATGATGACAGCTTTCTGTATTTCTGTTTCCATTATTGTTCTCTTGAGACACGAGTCAGACAAAGGTGATACGTGATGACAGCCATGGGGTTGTTTTGGAAACGCAGCCAGAACTCTGGGTCAGTTTTGAGAATTCACACACACACACACACACACACGCACGCACGCACACACACACACACACACACACACACACACACACACACACACACACACACACAGAGAGAGAGGCAGGGTAGCTAATTTTTACCATTCATTCTATAAAAAAACAAAGAAATACCCCATGAATGTCACGTTTGAAAGCAGGTTTCTAATTTTACACTGGAGGCAGCTATTACTGAGACCCACAAGAGATCTTGGGGGAAAAGGTGAATTTTTGCAGCATTTCATGTTATATTTGCAAGATCTTGCAAATGTTAGGAGGGATCCTGTGAATGTTTAACAAAATATCACTTTACTTTTTATGATATCCTGATAGTGTCATGGTTTTGTGATGATGATCCAAATGCGGGTGAGTGAACTCCAGGAGGCAGCCGGGGAAGTTTAAATTAATTTAATTTTTTTAATTAATTTCAAGGGTCTGCAGGGTTTAAATACACAAAGGTAATCAGAGAACAGGTGGGTAGGGTAACGAGAGGCAGGTGAGTTAAATTAACACTAACAAGAAACAAGACAGCAGGAGCTGGGGAGCAGATCCTGACAGATGCACTTATGGGTCAGCTCTGGGACCTTGGTGGAACCTCAGTGATAAGCTGATCTACCAGAATATTATCTTGTAATTTAAAATCCCAAATAAAAATTAAATCTGGTTTATAATCATTCTTATTTAAAGGAGCTAGAGGCAGGAAAAAAGAAACGATGCTCACGAGCGACGCGCCCGGCTCTGCGAGTAACTGCAGCCCAGCACGGGAGCGTGCACAGACGGCTATGTTACACAAACACAAAAATACCATTACCTGACCCTCTTCACACGCTCTCACGCCACACCTCCAATATCTCACGCTGAAAAGGCAACTCCCCGCCGCTCTCACGGACAATATTGCGGCGAAGCAATCCAAGCTGCAGCCCTGATCACAGCTAATGCTACTACTGTAGCATGATCACAGCTAATGCTACTGCACGCTAGCTCTCTCTGAGTCATCGGTGAGGTCAGATCATTGTCATCATCTCTAAACACAACCTATAATGTTTCTTACCTGCTCACTAGGAAATGAGCCATGGCAGCATCCTTTTTGAGTCCCAGATATAGTTGAAGCAGCCTCCATTCGTCAATCACGTATCCGATATAGATTCGGGTCCCTGCCTGTCTTTTACCATATTTGGTTTTTGACTCACGAGATGCCGCTGAATAAACTTCCTTTGTGCCACGCTTGGTCGTTTGCTGGTTGCAGTAGAATCCATTCCCACAGTTCTTCTTTTGGAGTTTGGCGGTTGGCAAGCAACTTAAGGTGCAATAGCGCCACCTACCGATCTGCAGTGTCGAACACATTTTCTTTCTGTTTTGAAGCTGTCGTGAACGCGCAAGCAGTGTCAATTGACGCCACATCCGTAGGGCAGCGCGGGAAATTCGTGACCGAACTGCAGCGCATTTTGCAGCAAACAGCCTGTTCAAGAAAATGGAACGATACATGGGTGGCCTCATTCTTTTTGGTTTATAACGCTTCATCACCCATTAGCTTTGAAAAAATGAACATACATGTTTAATTTTTTACAGATTTTTTAAAGATCCTGCCCCTAGTTCCTTTAAAGAATTGATTTTAAAATGCTCTGTTTGTCATTGGATGGATCATATCCAAAGGCTGACACAACAGTTAGTACAAGGAAAGCTGGAGTCATTGCATACTGAAGCATAAAGCAGACATTCAGGGTTTGATGGGTGACTAAAATATTACAACATGAGTGTGAGGAATGTTTAAATGTAAACAGGTGGCCATTGTTTCAGTCACTGTTTGCATATAAAGTGGCCTTTATTATTTTTTGTTAATTATAAAAATAACTCAAGATAAGATTGTGGCTAAAATTTGAAATAGAATCAAAAACCCTTAACCCAGTCCCGATGTGTTGAGAAATAAAACTCTTTATTATGTTTGCTGAAAGCATGAAAGTCCTTTCAATAACATCACAGGAAGTACGCTCGGTTCATTTAGCTCCATTCTGCTGGTCACTATTGTCTCTCCTTTCATTAATGACTAATAGTCAAAGCTCTTTTGATCTTTTAGTCTCTAACTGAAGACCTCAGAAACTTGGTATTGTGGGTTGGTGGAACTTTAACGTTACAAGGAGATTGTTCTCAGGCGATTCCTGACATCAAGTTTGGGCTTGTCCCTTCAGGCGTCGCCACAGCCAATCATCTGTCTTCATTTAGTTTTACCTTCTGCATCCTCTACCCAACACCAGCTACCTTCATGCTCTCTTTCACCGCATTCAACCTCAGCATCCTTCTACCTATTCATTTTCTCTCCTCTGGACGTGTCCAAACCATCCCAGTCTGTCCTCTCTGACTTTATCTCCAAAACATCTAACATGAGCTGTCCCGCTGATGGACTCATTCCTGATCCTATCCATCCTGGTCACTCCCAAAGAGAACCACAACCTCCAGTTCTGTCTCCTGTCTCTTCCTAATGGACACTGTCTCTAAACCAGACAACATGACTGGTCTCACTGTCTTTCATTGCTGCTGAAACCACATCACCTGACCCTTATCTCCACCTGCTTGAACACACTTCTTCACCTCTGTTCCACACTTTTCATTGCTTTGCACCGTAGAACTTAAAGTCCTTCTTTACTTGTGCAACCAAAGACACATCATGTGAAAAGCTACACATCTTCAGCAACAAATAAATGATCTCTAAATGTCCTTGGTACTATAATCATGCCGGTGAATCTTTCAAACCACAGATGCAGAAATAATACAGATTCACTCTCTATCGTGGAACTTAATTGAATTTATAATTTCTATTTCATGGACTAATTTTAAAATCAGTAAAAGTAAAGCATCTGTTCCATTGAGGGGTCCAGGATGGGTCAGAGTGGCTGTGGATGCTATTTTGTGTGTTTCTGTTGTAAAACCAGGCCATAAAACCAACTTGGACCACACCATTCATGGGCCCCCTTCAGTTGTAGGTCCATAGGACAATGGAGCAGTACGGCTAGGGCAGAATGGTATGGTAATGCAACACAGTTCATTGACTGGGGAACAGAAACACGTCACTGATTTTGAGAAGCAAAATAAACACCAGAGGGCTGTTTGTATCTCACAGATGTGCGAAGATACCAGTACGTAGTAGCATGGGTTGGTCAGCTTCAGAACTCCAAACATCCCTCACCATTGTTGGCCATAGCCACTTCAGGGTGGTACGCATTTAGGTTTAACCAAGTAAGAGTCCAACTGGTGATGGAAATGTTCTCCTAGAATTGCTAACCCAGACCGGTCCACACAGGCCCAGATCGGTCCATACCGACCCACTATAACCTGCTCCTACCCAGACCATTCAACTCAGTGGAACCAACGCATTAGCTATGAGGAGGGATTTAGCATTTTAGCAGAATACTGTTTATTTATGACAATACTGGCTTGTGAGATATTGGCTCAGTAACGTTATTGTTGGTGAGTTGCAGTACCACTCCACACCACTAGCGGTGAGAGTGGACCAGTGTGCTGTAAGAGGTGGATCTCCTTTTTATCACAAGCCATGTGATCATATCTGATAATGGTAACAGACAGCCACCATGCATCACCAGCAGGTCTCTCATTGTTGTGTTTCTGCATGAAAAGCCAAATTTAACTGGGATTTTTTTTTTTTATTATAATTGACTCTACAAAAGCAAACTTTTATCACGCCTTCTTTTTTTGGTTTCCTAAAGTGTGAATGACTGAGGCCAGAGCCGTAAACCAGACACGACGCTTAAGACAACAGTGAAATCTCTCTGTGATCCATCACTAATGTGATCATTGGATGTTTGTTTTGAGGGGAAGGAGCTCAGAATCCAATGTTGCTCAGCTTTCCTTCATTTGGTCCCATTAACTTCTGGCAGCACGCTTGTTTTTCCGTTGTTGAAAGACGCCCTTTCATATTCATACTCCATGTTCTGAAGTCTGCTCTCTCGTGTGAGTGTGTGTGTCTGTGTGTGTGTGTGCTTGCGTGCACATGTGCAAGTGTGTGTGTGTTTCATAAATCAATATAAAACGTGTTCCAGAACATAATCGCTGGTTAAATATTCAACCACAACAATCAGAGGAGTGTAAAAACATGAGCCGCTCTGACTGTAATGTTCTGACTCTTATCAGGAATAATTACTCGTGCTGAAACTAAATGGAGAAAAGAGTTGATGGTTAAAGAGCATTGGTGGTGTAATCTAGTGAAAAACACACTCAGTTTAGGAGCCTTGGTGATTAAGTCTATTGTGAATCAAATAGAAAAGGCCTTAAATATACAAAAATTGGTCAAATATGAAGTATTTGTCACGATAAAGAAAAAACTAAACCTACATGACACTGTTGAGAGTTAATAACCTTAAAGAGAGTTAATTACATGAAGTAAAAGCTGGAAAAACACTAAAATTAGAACTACCTTCTTATAAATTACACTTTTTCTGTATCTTGTAAATTACTACAGCTTGATTAAAAATAAGTGTTCACTCAAATGTAAAGGGTTTGTCCCTCTAGATGTTACTGTCAGCTTTGACAACAGAACAAGAAAAGAGTATTCCTTCCAGAACTGACAGAGCGATATGATATATTTCAATGCTTCTTGCTCAAAGTAAGTTGTTGATCAATATGCCCAGTGGGTGCGATGAATATGCACAAGGCGTCCGCCACCGCGGCCCGGTAATTGCCAGTCGTCAGGGGTGGCGGGCACAGTAATTTGCATCTTGGGGATCCTGCAATCAACGTTCTATTCATTACCGCGCCAGCCGCTTCATCTGCTGGCCACTCGAAGCTGCCAATCTCTCCTCGGCAGCCACAGCATTTGAAAAAAAGAGAAGAAGAAGAAGAAAAAAACCAGAATGGAAAAGTTTCAATTATAAGCCGAGGCTGCGTGTAGTGGTGTAACAAGTCCTAAACCCTATATTTAGGCTGCTTTATGCAGGTGATTGACTGTTTTTCCATTGTGAAAGAGAACTGGAGGAAGAGCTCAATGAAACCACCATAATCTCTTGTATTTTATATCACCTTTATCTCTGGGTGAGACAGCAGCTACCACTCCTTTGTGCCTGTCTGAAGTGGGCCTGCCATCAAAACACTGGGAGGGTTGAACAAAGGGAAGCTCATAATAAGAAAACGCAGAGACTTAAGGCCATTGTCTCACAGCTATAGGCTGATCAAGCCATTCAGAAATATCTATCATTTACTTCGCAACAAAAAGTAGTGATTGGAAGACAGCTGGCGCTTTAAAAAATGAAGGATATGTAGATGTTCTACACACACCTGACAATTTTTCTGTTTTCCCTCTGATTCCAACTCATAAATAATCCTGACAGCTGATATGTTGACTCTCTTCTGACTTCATATCTTATATCCTGTCTCTGCTGGGTACTTTCTAGATTTTTGACAAGAGGATGCACAACTTGTGTGTGCATGGAGGGGGGGAGTCAGTGTGATTGTGTTTATTATGGTGTTGCAGCAGGAAGGGAGTTCCTAATGGTAGATGTAGACAGGTTTTCAGGACAAGTGAGTGCCAAAGCGAATGTGCGTGTGCGTGTGTGCATGCATGTGTGTGTGTGTGTGTGTGTGTGTGTGTGTGTGTGTGTGTGTTTGCAGCAGCACTCAGAATCTTCTATTGTTTTGCAGTGACACAGTTGCTGTTTCCTGCATTGTAAATCTAAATGTGCACACACAGACATGCACATAAAAATGCACTTGTATTTTAATAATCTATTAGCAAAGACAGGCAACTTGATCGCTTAAAAATAAATATGTACATGCACAGATGGAAAAATACTGAAAAATGTGCGTATTAACACTAATAATATGATAAAACACATACACGCATGCACACACGCACACACACAGGTCTTTTACCCTGCTATTGTCTTGCAGAGGAAGTCTGTGAGTGTAGGAGGTAAGGTCTTATCCTCAGCTAGAGTTGGATGTGAGGCCAGGACAGAAAGATGAGGCCGAGACTAGAAAGAAGAAATATGAGAGGGAAGAAATGAAAGTTGTTGTTGTTGTTGCAAATGCAGATCTCTAAATCAAATATCCATCAGATATATTCCATAAGTAAATCCATACTTGACAGCATAAACGGTGGAATTACACTATCTCCAACACTATTGCATCTCTTCAAAGATGCTTGTAGCTGTGTGATAGAAATAAACAAATAAAACCTAAAAAAGATTCAAATGCATCATAAATATGGGCAGTGTTAAGTAAGTTGAGGAAGAATTGTAGTTTTGAGAGAATCTGTACAGGAAAAAGAGAAGTATTTAAAAGTAGACATGAATGTTGTTCCTGAAGAATGAAACCTAGAATGTATAGAAAAATCAAAGGCAGCGAAGTTATAGTCTGTGGTAAATTTAAGTTATAGTCTGTGGAACACTTGTTTAATCAATACATTTGCAGTGGTCTCTAATGAGAGTGAATGCCTTGTAAGTTGTACTCTGGGGAAAAACACGCTAAGGTGCACCAGTTTCAGGAACTAGAAGATTGCCTCATCAGAGGAGAGCTTCAGACGGCAGGATTTGAACTCTATTATCCTGATATTTGGACATCTTGCCTCTGATTGGATAACAACAACGTAACACTACCACTGACTCCATTTACTCTGCAACACTCATGTTTTATCTCCACAAATAACACAAGCCTGTAGAAGTTCTGCCATGTTGTAGAGTTGCTAATGCTAACGATTAGCTTCTACTATAGCCGAGACGTTCTCTGTTGTTTCCTGGCTGCAAAAATGAACGCAGACTTCCCCGGTCGCAAACTAAGCTGGGTGAGTCCAAGAATGCTAATTTGTGAAATAGATCAGTGTAGCTTTTCTGACCAGAGCATTTCCCTGTCTATTCACTATTGGTAGCTAATGCAGGAACTAGGGGTACAAGACTATTTTCATGTTCAGCCTGCATGTGAAACACAGAGTGACTGATTGTATTTCAAAAATAACAAGCTAAAAAACATTTCACAGTGAACCTGCTCTTTAAATCTTTGCCTCTTTTTTCACAAAAAACTTTCTGAGTTGAAGATATTTTACAGAGAAGCCACTCAACCATGGCTTTATTTACAGAGAGCTCTAAAGTGAACTGTAACAGATTCAAACGTATGTCAAGACAAACCAGAGACCTAAAAATACTTAGTTCCCAAGAAGGTGTGAGAGGAGATTCCTGATTAAATATTTAACCTCTGACTTTAAAACTTGCATCAATCAAACGTAATTTTTGTGACATAAAATCCCAAATGGGACTTTTGTGTTTATTTGGACCCTTGAGTGTCAATCTATCTTTAACAGAGCTCAGAAAATCTCTTCTTCCCAGACGTAACGCACATGAAGAGCGTACGATTCTGATGACATTATAATAGCGTCTGCTTACCGGATTGAAATAGTTGCACTGGCACGAAGCCACTTAGCTGATTAAAGCCACCACATCAATCTTTGTGTGTATAAACATGTGAGTGATTGATATATTATTTATGCTGCCATAAAGACGTAACCGTTACCATACTTGATTTGTGCAGCCTGAAACAAAGGAAACAGTGGCTTAATTAAAAGACAATCATATTTGTGTAGAACGTGTTGGATAGGATTATAAGAGGAAAAACAAAACTCTTTTAATCTCATCTGAAGTGTAATTTATCTTGTAATCACCATCTGCATACAAAGTCTTCTTCTGCTCCACTTTTTCTGTTTTGTTGGTTTTTTTCCACAACATGTTTACCTTCTCTCTTTTGGGGGGGGGGGGGGGGGGGGGGGGGGTTGTAAGAATTGCTTTATTTAAATTAAAAAAATAATAATGTCTGTATGTATGGTGTTTATGTGACGGGAATTTTTTTCATTAAAAATCAACAGGCCCGTGCACCAAACACATTTACCTCAAATTTGAGAACTCAAGCATTTCAGCAAAAAGTCAATATTTCAGTAAATGTACTTACTGTCTAACATTTATGTCTTGATTAAAGATAATGAATGTATAGTTTGTAAGAATATGAATGTGATTTATTAGGGAGGGTGGTTTCCCCTTGGGGAATCCGTGGGATGGCCAACAGCTTTCCAAGGGTGGCCATGGCCCCCGCTGGCTATCCCTTGGGGGTGCCACTGCCTCTCACATTTTGAAAATAGGAAAATAGTGTGTCAATAGGTTGGCAAGGTTGGGACATCAAATTGCATTTTGTTGGAATTGCACTGATTAAAGACATATGACATGTGGAGCCCCCCCCCCAAAAAAAAGACAAATAAATAAATAATGTTGGTATGATGTGACTGCAAACCATAACAACATTGTCACTGTATCAAATTTAGTTCATTTTATTCACAATTTGGTTCACTATTTTGACTTTTGGAATATATTGATAAGCAATTGGTGATGGCTTGAGGACAGGTTTATGATGTGTGCAATGGCATGGCAACTGTTTAGAGAGAACATTTGTTTTGCAATTTTCTAAACGTGCAAAATCCAAACAACAGAACAGACAAAATCCTGCAAGGCATAAAGGGAAACTGAACCCCTTGCTTAGGGTTTTGAAACATTTTGGAAACATCCCCACAAATGCCATTGGCAATTTATAGTTCAGTGAGACTTTGGCTTATGCTTACTTTAAACCTTGATTTTATCTGATGTGAACTTTTGAAGCCATCTTTAAATTATGGACGCTAATATTTTTGGGGGCTCGTCCGGGATTTGGATCTTAAACAAGAATCCTAATTCCAAAGTTTCTTACTCATTTAAAAACCTCTTTTTTAAATTTGACGTTTACCTTTATTTTCTTAAGTACTACACATAATCAGTTAAAATGGCTGCTTTTGTCACTTTTTTTGTAGAGGACTTTTATTAGAAGATCATTCAGTAGAAATCGGTCTTATTTTTTACAAGAAAAAATTCTACTTTCAAACTGACACAAAATTGAGATTTTTTTCTTAAAATATGTCAGATTTAGTTGATTCTTAACTTGTTCCTTATACATAAATGCCAGCTTTTGGTTCACTAATTACATTTTTACATGGTTTTGAAAGAAATTATGAAGTTTGAATTTTATTTTATCGATGTTTCATCCTGTTCTAAATCTGCAAACGATAATCCCAGAAAAAGAAATACAAACATTTCACAACACTCTAAAAACGTGTTTCAACATCAAAACATTTGAATGTTTTCTTGTTGTGAATGCTTCCCTTTCTGCCATGGCTGTTGTTTATTATTTTTGCACATTATCTCCGTACGGAATCTCTGAAACTCAGACTGAATGTTAACGATTCCTCTCCCTGCATGCACTAAAAAAAACATAATTGATTTGACATGTCCCTGTCAAATTATCATGTAGCACCTCTCCCATTTCTGCCTCACTGCATATCTTTGCAATTGCAACTGGACTCTGAACACACAGAAACTCCCTTTCTCCAAATGACTGGAATAACACTATTACTCTCGCCATCATCATGTCAAAACCTTTTTCATTGCGAGTCTGTCTCACACAGCATGGCTGACCAGACCAACAGCTGTCAAAATTCAGAAAATAAAAGAGAAATAACACAGCTGGTTGTGGAAGAAAAAAAAAGCTCTTCGGGACACACCGTGGGGGTGCGACTGAAAAGTAAGGTGAATTCCAGAGACGTCAAGCACTGGGAATTTACGCTGGGAAGCTTCCTTGACCGGTTAAGGAAAACAAACCTTTTTTTGATATTTCTGAGAGGTGTGAGTGGTATGCCAACATCGTCGTGCCTCCCTGGACCTGAATAGAGAGAAAGTCTGCTCTGCTCCCTGAAACAACAGATACCCAGAGGCCCCGCCCACAGAGACACCTTGACATGGGACGCAGGAGAGTGGAGAACGCTCCGCAGCTCTGTGGGTGGCAAAGGAGAGGGATCACTGGATCTGACAGGAGCTATTTGACTAATCCAAAACAACAGCTGTAAGGTAGGGGTGAGGATGAGGGGGAGGATGAGGATGAGGTGGAGGTAGGAAGATGGCTGTCAGTTGGGAAGGATTTTGGGGGAATAGGAAATGGAATATTAAAATAATTCCTCATGTAAGCCCTGAGGTGGAAAAAAAAACCTAAACTGCAAAAAAGAACATGTTGGGCATGACAGGAGGAAAAGTGGACTGTGCTGATCTCAGATCTGAAATATATGATGACTTGTTTGAACCTACGATGCCTCCGGGTTGCATGCATTAACCTCCTCACAGGGGGTTGTATCAGCACACACCGCGACACAGGTGAGAGTGATTACACACACACGTACACACACTATCCTCGTCCGTACGCTGGCCTTCGCTTCACATCTGGTTGGGTTTTGTGGGAGGAAGCAACAGCTGGGTGGTCCTCGCTCCTCCACCACGTCTGCCCTGTTAACAAGGCAGACCGTCTCCCTACAGCATCTTTACATCTTAATATTTTCATCCCCACGCAGCGCTGCAACGCTCTCAACTGAAGGCGGGATGAGCAGAAGCAGCAATGAAGTTTGAATTGTGAAGGAAATGTTGTTCAAACATGCGGTCTTTATTTAAGCACAAGAATCAAGCCAGGCTGCAGTGATAAAATACAGCTGTTAAAAATAATCAGTTCAACAGGACGTGCATTAGAGCTAATCCTTATATTGTTGTTTCACATTGTTAAGCATTCTGTATTAAATCTGTTAAATAAGAAATATTCATCAGGACTGGTTTAACAAAAGACACCGTCAAAGGCATTCACAGTCTTGACCTTTTTTATATGATTCCTGATCACTGAGTATGTCAGAGAGAGAGAGAGAGAGAGAGAGAGAGAGAGAGAGAGAGAGAGAGAGAGAGTGAATACAAACAGCTTTAATCATTGTTGACACATGGACTGTGGATAAATTGAGGTTTTTTTCATTAAATCTTGCAAGGGATTTGCAATTTTTTGATCAAATTCAGACTTCTTTCTTCATCTGATTGCTTATTTTCTTTCACGTTTCTGAGGATTCTTGCAGGTCACTTAAGGATCACCAGGGGGAGCTGAGTAAAGCGGATCATCTTCTGCAGGAAGCCTGATGTGGAGTTCTCAATGAAATTTGTGCTTTTATTTGTAACTCGTTTTAGTTTTTGAGCTAAAATGTAGGTCTAAAAACAAGGAAATACAGGTTCAACATGAGAATATGGTTCAAAAGCCCTTTTATTTCATTAATCCAGTTTAGACTGAGAGACCATCTAAAGGCTCAGGAACCCTTTGCAGGTGTTCTGGATTCATTAGCTGATTAGAGTGTGATACTTTGAGTCTAGAATGTTGAACCTTTTCACAATATTCTAATAGTATTAGATTTGGAATGTGGGGTTTTCATCAGCTGTAGCCATAATCATCACAATTATAACAAAGGCTGAAATATCTGGCTTTGCATGGAATGAGTCTGGCTCATGTATTAGTTTAACTTTTTTTACTTGAATTACTGACATAAATGAACTTTTGCACCATATTCTAACATTTCGAGTTCCACCTGTGGATCAGAAAGCTACACGGTGGTGCAGATCTATCCTTGGAAGTGGTTTGAAATAGCACACGAGGAATCTGATGGACTTGGCATCCAGACAAGGAAGCAAACGGGGAAAATGTCACTTCAAACACTAGCCATGATGTTTTAATATCACTAAATTGTTGTTGCATTTTTTTTCTGTCTGAGTGAAAGTGAAAGCAAATGTGCATCTAAAGGCTGCTGCAGAACCAGAACACCCAGTGGGGCTCCAGAACCAGAACACCAACCACAAATAAAACAGAAAATCCATGTGAGAAAAGTCTCCGTCTGCTGTTTCTCTGCACATCTTTAAACTGTAATGTATGCTACACTGGTTTCTATAAGCGTCTTCCTTCTTTATGTCCACTGGTGACAAATTGTTCATGAAATTGGTTTGCTGATTAAATTATCAAGTTGAAATAGTCACTGTAAGTGTGTGTGTTTTAAAAGGTACCTCCCTGTGCAGCATGGATGTGAAAAACAAACATGAGGTTTGACTGGAGTCCAGATCCCTCTGAGGTCTGTGACACGTAGATCTGGGTTCTATACAGCCCTCTGAGGTTACCTTGGGTCTGCTCCGGTTCTTGGCTGTGAAGCCAGGTTCCTGTGGCTTCAGACAAAACCCAAACCAGGAACTGGTTTCTGTCTTACATGACTTCTGTGAGTCTCTTCCTAATGTAAGTCAAATAATTATTATTTTTTACAATTCCTTCCCCACAGAGGCTGAAATGAGATCTTTTTAGGTTATGAGGATGTTTTGGGAAATGAAAAGAGATTCAATAATTAAATGTGAAGATTTACACAGTGGACAGCGTTGACCAGCCAGAGCTGGCCAGCATCACCATCAGAAACTATGTTTGCTTTTGGAAAAAGTTTAACTGTCTGCAAGGAGTAAAGACAAATAATATCTGATTACAAAAGCACACGATAGAATTATGTCAGGTTTTTTTGTCATTTTGGAACATTTTTCATTTTAAACACTCGTATCAAGCAGCAAGCATTTAAAAACATCAATGTTATAAATGCAATGCTTAAAATTTAAACCCTCACTCAGAACAATTTATGTTAAATACGGAGGTGGACTAAACACGCCTTCATGTCTGATTGGGTCTCAGTTCCTCTGTAACTTATACGGAGCAACTCTGTGTGTGTGTGTGTGTGTGTGTGTGTGTGTGTGTGTGTGTGTGTGTGTGTGTGTGTGTGTGTGTCCATGTATTCATGACTGTACAATGGACCTAAGTAGCAACAGATGCTGCACTGACCTCAGAGGCTTCCTGGAAACACAAATTTGTCAAAATGAAGCAGGAAAAAGAGGGAACAGCAGTTTAGGTAAATGCAACATATAGGGGGACCCGCACACACACACATGCATGCGCACACGCATGCATGCACACACACACGCATGCATGTACGCACACACGCATGCATGCACACACACACACACACACTCTCCTGATGAGCATTTTGAATGGAAACAATGAATAATCTGATATTTTTGTTGTTTTCTGGGTTTCTAGAAAACTCTTTGTTCTATTTATCAATAATTACAGGATGTTGCTCAGAAATCATATGTTATACATATTTATTTATATTGATACATATAGCCTACATATACATGTGAACATATAATATAAAAGGTTCATGTATTAAATATAATATACAGTGATAGAGTAAAATAAGCTTCCTGTGTGTATTTTCTGTCCTCTGATGTTCATAAACCATAAGGCAGAATAATTATTACAATTTGATAAAGAACGATTTCCTGCAGACTTTAGAAACCCAGTCTGTAAAACAAATCATGTTCCGACTGTGGCTTCATTCCAAGGGCCAGTTTTGCGCTGGCCGGCCTTTGAGCGATAACGCCAGATGATCTGACGTGTGATTTGTTGCTCCGGTTCCTCACAGAGAACCGCCTCTCTCCCTCATCCATCTCTCTTTTTCTTGTCCTGGGCGCCGGAAGCAATCACACTATCTCGGTGACGAACAGGCCGCCTGGCTGCATGATATCACCTCTTTAGGAAAACAAGCAGGGGAGCGCGTGCCAGTTGCTCTCACATGTGATCAATTATTTTACGCTGAAGTTGGGCTGGGGGGAAATTTTCAGCCATTAGCCTTTTAGTGCAGGGATCATACTGAGGGTAATAGCGACTAAACACTGAATAAACACATTTGGCTAATAGGTCATCCAACGCTGAAGTGGAGAAGGTGGGACTGCTGATCGGCTACAAGGTGGATGGAAGGACTTGCATTAGGAACACTTTGGTTTCTTTAAAAAACACTTTTAGGTCTCAAAGGATTTGAGTTTTATTAACTATCACGCTTGTGTCAAAAATCTGATGTTTGGGATTTTTTTTTTTTTTTTTGAAAGCATTCTATGCAACTTTTTCAAAACTTTTCTTGAGCCAGTATGTGCTAAAATGAGCCAGTATGTGCTAAAATGACCCTTTACAGGGTTAATGAATGAGAGGGTTAATGAGCCAGAATAGCACTTGCAACTTCAGGGTGCCGGTCAGGTCTCTGAAAAGTGGAGCTGATATACCTGGTGCTGCAGTCTGCTTCCAGCATGTTTCCTGCATGTTTTAGATCATGAACACAGCTGATTTGTTTGATTTAGTGATGAACCGCTCCTGTAGACACTAATGAAGACTGAGGAGACATTTCAGCAGTTAGATTAAGGTGTTAGAAAGACGAACGCACAGCGAGGAGATAAGTTTTACTTTTGCTTTCACTAACAAACACTAGAGGGTGCTAAAAGCAAGTCAACACTGACAAGTGTGCCTTTAACAGATTCCTAAAAGTTTTGTTAAGTTGAAAAAGGAGAAGGTCACTTAAAATGAAAATGACGTCCAAACAGATGAAAATACTTGAAGGTTTTTTTTTAATTGCCTGTGGATTTTGTGTTTTTTTCCAACAATTTTCAGTTGATCCAGTCTTAAGTCCACCATATAGTTTAACAGGGAATCATTTGGGTTATCAGTTTGAGACAACCTGTCTTTAAATCTCAAGTTAAATATTATAATATATGTGATATATTTGCTTCATTATGTTTGTTTAAATAATAAATTAAAGAAACAGAAAGTCAACAACAACTACAAAACACAGGATTCATGTAATAATAGCTTGTATGTGAATCAGATATAAATAAAATTTTGGAATAAAAAAATAGAAAAGAAAAAATGAAGCAAAAATCAAACTAAATCAAAATGTTATTTATTATGTTTTTTATCTTGTTACAAAAACATAAAATGTTCATGACAGAGCATATATATTCTGCAAATGTTCAGGTACAAAGAGAAAAGCATTTTTTTGTTCATTTTTTTAAAATCAAAACAAATTATCTTTTGATAAAAATCGGGCCTTTAAAATTATTTATATGTGATTTTTTTATATTCCACAGTAAGTCCAGCTGTGCTGTTGGACGTTCAACAGGAAAAGTAAAGTTTAGAAAAATTATCAAGGAAATAAAAGAGGAAACGAGCAAAAATGAGCTTTAATCTCTGATTTAAGAACAAAAAACTTTATCACTTTTACACTTTGAGTCTAAACGTTTTCCTTTGAGTGTGTCTCTGCATTGTAAGAAGCACACACACACACACACACACACACACACAGCTCCAGGCAGTGAAACATAACTACTCTCCTAATTAACACAGGCTGAAGCTTTTCCTCTAATTCCAGCACCTTTAACCTCAAAATCCAACTGAGCTACAAACCAAAACGCCTCGACCTCAAGTTCAATCCAGGCGCTATCTGAATATAATCTCTCTTTTTCTCTTAATTCATATAATTTATGCGGTTTTCGCTGCAGTAATAATGTCAGAAACTCTGAGTTTATCTTTCTTCACGGCCGCTTTACTCCAGGTTTCCAGCTCTGCGTCGTGTCGTCAGCAGCGTGTTTATCCTTTATTTAACATATTTGTTTTTACTGTAGCTGTATATCCACAGAGTGAGTATGAAACTGGTTTTCTCTTCCCATCAGCCAGCGTGCTTTTCCCCGCCCTCTGTTTATCCTTCTGGTGGTTGTGGAGACCCGGTCCCAGAGCCCAGAGGCCCGTCATGTTCTCAGGGAAAGGCCAACTCTCCACAGAGCTGATATCAAAATAGTTTAAAATGTGAATCGTCTGATAGTTCCCAGTGAGTGCAGAGAGGGCCAAACGCTTCCAGATCTTCCAGAATGTAAACAGAGACAGGAGGACAGAACCTGAAGGGTTCTGGTCTCACAAAAAGAAGCAGCTTCTTCTCTCTTTTGGGCTATTTTACATTAATAAGTGCACACATTTCAAAGGAAATGCCCCGTCACAGCTAGACTAATGAGATAAAGCAGACTTTATTTCTTATTTAATTTAAATTGTTAATGTTCAGAGTCTGGGTCTGACGTTCCTCTGAGAGGAAAGATAAATACTGATTTATCTCATGGATGCTGAAGATGTCGACCACGCGCGTCACTTCACTTCCTGTTCTCCCGCCTTTCTGCATAAGCAATGAGGGGAAGTGACCCAGTCAAAGGTGACGCTCATGATGCATCAAATACACATTTATAGGTTGTTTAAATGCAATTTATCAAAGAAAACAATCTTCATAAATAAATAAATAAAATTGACAGAAATTAAACTTTTTGACACAAATAAATAAATAATGTCAGAATACATTATGTGACCTCTTTAAAACCTTTAAAAATCTCATGTTGAGTTGTTTTTGTAATGTATATGTATTATGTATACAACAATTTTCTAATTAAGAAAAATTTTCTTAATTAGATAATTGTTGTATACATAAAAAAACAGAATCATGCCACTCCAATTTAATTAATTCAAAATGTTGAATCCTGTCTTGCACACCAAATGTATGGAAGCCCATGACCGCTGTAAGTAATTTATTTATGAACCACAGGAAAAAATCAAAAAAGAAAAGCAATTTGCAATTAAAACGTAATTAAAAGACCAAAACAAGAGAATAAAGATCATTAAAAGCAAATGAGATCATAAACAAATGAATGAAGATAATAATACAATTTTTTTTTTAAATTATTGGAAACTTTTTTTTTTTTTTACATTTTCCAAAAAGTGTTGCACATTAAAGCTCCATGTCCATCCCATATTATTTATCCATGTTTCCAGCCTTTGGGATATTTTAATAAAAAGTTATATTTAAAAATAATAATAATAATACCTCCACTGGACGTTTAGAGGTGTGCAGGATGCAGGTACAATTTTTCCTTTAAAAGCCATATTTAAAAAAATCTGCAAAAATGTATTTTGACGGGCACGACACTGGGTTTATGTTTACGTCTACCAGCCACTAGAGGGCACCGTTGTGGTAAACGGTCCGCTCGGCAAGGCGAGGCTGGGACTGTGTAAAATGGCGGACTTGACAAGTCAAGCAGCTGATTCTGAGCCCAGAAGATGTTCTAACGAAATAAATACTGTTGTAAAATAAACGTATTAGTAGAAATGAGTCCTTATCCTGTACGATTCATCACTGGACATGGTGCTGGCTGGTCACTCCACGTATCAGCAGTGAACCAACACCCCGACGGCTGGAAAACGTGTTCTGTTGCTGCAATACCACCTCTAAACACTAGATGTCGCCATAGTGTCCGTGTTCCATATTTAACCTTTAACTAATTCTGCATTAAAAAATAAAAACACTTTTTCCTGCTTGCGGCCCATTTCTCACACAATTATCTAAATCATTTGATCAAAGCCGAAAGGCGCTTTAGAATGGAAACAGGAAGTAGTTGATCTACCTGTCTGTCTTTGGATTTAAATCTGTTTTTGTTATATGAGACATTTCATCCCTCTGCATTTTTAATAAACTTGGAACACCAATAAAGAGAACTCAAATATAATTGACCACATCTCTGTTTCCGCCGCCACATGTAACGGCGTTAATCTGGGTTTCTCAACAACTTGCATGAAACGTTTCTTATTTTATTTAGGTCATATCTGCTGTTGCCTGCCAAAAGTTAATGATCAGGGTCCTGAGAGTTCTCCTAACACAGCCACTCAGAGCATATTAAAGTTATTAGAAATGATTACTTCCCACAGGTCAGGAAAAGGTGCAGCGGATAGATCCTAAAACTATAATCTGGACTGAAACACCTCCGTTAAAGTGATACAGAAGAATGATAGAGCTAATTCAGATTTTCTTTAAACTTTTAATTTGTTTCATATTTGCATGTGTACATGTAAACTAAGTACGATCTGCATTTTAAGTGCATTTCTTATTAGTGTGAAAGTTATATGCATTTATGCATAACACATAAGGGAACAGATTTTGCATAAAAAGCACAGGAAAAGATAAACAATGATTAAAAAACATGTATTACAACAGTTTCACCTGATTCAAACTCATAATTGAACATTTCAGAGACCATTTTTTACACTGAAATATGAAAAAGGAGCTCATTATCTCAATAGTTTTTTAATTTTTTGCAAGGATTTTCAAAAAGCATCAAACGACACACGCAGCACGGCTGATTACTTCTCAAAAAGATTAGCTGCAACTGAAAATTTTAAAATAAAAGTACACGTCTGTGCTCTCGTTGCAGGCTGTGTCTGAACGACGACTGGAACTTTCCAGCCTTTCTCTTCCTCCGTATTTATTTTTCGTCTGTGTTGTTTTCTCAGGATTGCAATGCATCACTTGACATTACCCAAGCAAGTTTGAGCAGCGGCGCATCAGCTGAAAGCAATTTTGTCCAGAGCGCAGCTGCCAGGCGGATAAGACTTTCCTTCTTTCGTTTACTTTGAAAAGTTCCCTTTTTTTCCCCCAACATCCAAAATCCACAAGGCAGCCAAATTGCTGACATGTGTGCGAGGGGCAGCGAGACTTCTGCATTCTTTCATGCCCCGCTATGCAAAAACTCCACATTGTTTATTTAAAGAACACTGAACACTTTAGCACTATTAAGAAACATGTCATCTAGTAAACTAAAGGTTTCCTCAGGAAAAATCCCTGTCAGTTTATTTTTCCTTTGCATAAAGTTATTTTAGTTTTGACTCACAAACGGCCTGCATTCAGAATCGCTGCTGCAACTCTGGGTAGCACGGGATGCTAACGGGCTAGCTCAACTTGGAATCGAAGCCTGGAACGTCTCCTTCGGGCTCATGGTGACTCCAACAAGACAATTCGACGACTAAAGTTGCTGCTAATTTTACTTTTGCTAACTTTTATTAGCCTCGTCTTGGAAAATCGAATCTCAGCCAAGGAGATTCTGATTAATTGGGTCAAGAATATATGTGAGCAGCAGCAAAAGCGTGAATCATAACTCCAGAAAAAACACAAACAGCAATGAAATTTGTCTGTTGCTGAGGCTTATTATCATCTGCAGACAATTAAGGACTGGCAAGATGCTTTAATGCAAGGGATTACTGAACTTTACCGTGACACATGATGATCTAAGTGGAAAACAGGGAACAAGATAGCATGAATGCACAGTCTGAATGACAAAAAAAAAAGGAAAACTGACATCTAAACTGGAAACGATGGTCAGAACTTGGATTTTGTGGCACAGCAGAGGAGGAGGAGGTCATGGGGGGATGTAAAGCATTGTGAGTGATAGCCCACCAGGGCACCGGGAGCGGCTAATTCACCTTGACATGCGTAGGAAACCTAAAACTTTCAGAGCCCTGTGTCACACAGGAACCACCCAGAGGAGCCCTGCCACAACTGTGCAGCTCGAGTCGCTGCGTGTCCTCTTTAACTAGCTCTGTTTACATGAACACACGGTGGAAGAATCCTGCAGTATACCTCGCACAAACCGCAAGCACAACAGAGCGAGGGAAACGCCAAATTCCCAGGGAAATCTATGGGAATAAGACAACGAGCAGGATTCTAACTGCAGCACGTCAGCTGATGTGTATCTGTGTGTGTTGGATCGCACATACACACCTCTGTGGTCACTTTGATGCTGTTAGACGGTCTAAAAGAGCCAATAATGAGGCTCGACAAGGGTGAAGTACCTCCAACGTGGCTCTGGCTCATGCTGTCATGATGAAAATGTAAAGAACAGCTTTAAATCTGGATTAATAAGAGATATGTTTTAATAACCATTCATCTTAGATGTCTTGTCACATATTTTATTATGTTTAGTGAGTGCTGAAGCCAAGGATGGAATCTGCGTAAAATAAATAAGATTTATGAAATAATATATAATTTAATTACACCTTTTGATCAAGGACATTTTTTTGTGCTAAGGGTCCCCAATGTTTCTTTTTTTTTTTTTTAAAGGGACTTCCAAGGGTTAAAGCTTCTGTGTAAATATCTTAAATCAATATTGTTCATTGTAGACGGCATTCTGACTAACTTCTGTTTGGAGATACGGTGCTGATGTCCAACAGGACTGATGAGCTAATGATCCACTTTGAATTTGGGCCAGTTCAGATCATAATGAGGATCTTAAAAATGGCTCCAGTCTCCTATGAAGTCATTCAGGAAATGATCAGCCATAGTCAAGATGATTATTTCTATCTTTTCCATAGAAACACAATTCAGAAGGGTTACTATCCAGCTGCTCACACAATGTAGCTAAAGTGTTTCACAGTTCAGTTAAACAGAAAGTTAAAAACATCAAAAACAAAACAGAAACGATGATAAAATAAATAAAACACAATGTAAAACCATTGGCTTTATTTCATGCTCTGAGTTCAAAGTTAAGGAGAAAACATGTCTTTTCAAAATGCAGGTGCAGCTTCAGGTGGACAAGGCCACAGCAATTGTGGCCTGCTCGCCACCTCAGACCAAGTAAGGGTTCAGGCGGTTTTGGGGGTTGGCCGGCTATTACCGACGATTCATACTGGACTTTGCAGCCTTGACTGGCTGACCAGACCTAAAAGGGGGCCGAGCACACTGGACATTGGCCTGCCAGCAGGCGTTTGGCCGCAGGTCAAGGGGGCTCATGTTGTTCTCACCTGACTTTCCTTTCCCTGTTATCCTGAAGACTGATGCCTCGAACAGAGGTCTGGGGGCCATGTTGTCCCAGCAGGTCTGGAGGGTGGACCGCCCGGTGCTTTACCTGAGTAGGGAGCTGACGGACAAGGAGACTTGGTACATCACCATCGAAGAAGAGTGCTTAGTCATCAGGTGGGCAGTAGATGGCCTCTCACTCTCTGTTTGAACCACGCACCGCTGCAATGGCTCCACCAAATGGACGCTGACACCCAGATCACCCGTTCAGCCTTACAACTTTAAGGTGGTGACCCTGGCCTGAGTGTGGCGGTGGGGTTATGTGGTGGTGTGTTGGGACACACACGGCTGCGGGGGAGAGACAGACAGGTGAGATGGCAGGAGTGGCAGCAGCGGAGCGAGGAGCCTCAGCTGCTGCAAATAACCAATCAGGCCCATTCTGCACATACTGACAGGATGTGGACGGAGCGGTGCTCTTTCCCCGAGAAGAAGCACCGACTGCAGGAAGCAACAGAGCAGCAAAAAACTGTAAAAAACAAAGTGAAGGTGAAGCAGGTGTGTGGAGTTTGGTGTGTACGACGAGGCAGCTGTCAGTGCTACAAAATATCATTGCTATTGCTGTATTGCCAATAATATTTAGCCTGGTCACTAATATTAACAATTAGCAAATAAAGTCATTCTGAGATCATAGTTCCCACCTCCGAGTTGCACAGATTCAGATAAACTAGTTTAGGCTCAGTTCACAACTTACCTGCATTTGAGTCCTTATAAAGAAGAAGTTCTGCATGGTAGCAGTTATACAGAACAATCAGAACAAAATGCTGCAGAAATGGAACACAGCCCTTATTAAAATACAGGTGAATCTCAAAAAATTTGAATATGGTGCAAAGTTCATTTATTTCAGTAATTCAACTTTAAAGGTGACACTAATATAGACTCATTCCATGCAAAGCCAGATATTTCAGCCTTTATTTGTTATAATTGTGATGATTATGGCTTACAGCTGATGAAAACCCCACATTCAAAATCTCAGACAATTAGAATATTGTGAAAAGGTTAAATATTCTAGACTCAAAGTGTCACACTCTAATCAGCTAATGCATCCAGAACACCTGCAAAGGGTTCCTGAGCCTTTAGATGGTCTCTCAGTCTAAGTTGAATTACTGAAATAAATGAACTTTTGCATCATATTCTCATTTTTCCAGTTTCACCTGTACAGGTGATTTATGTCGTCACATCTGTTGTGAAATAGATCCATGAACTGAAGTTTTGTACACTATTTACCAAAAGTAGAGAATCTGTGAATGTTGAACAGAAATCAAAGTTTGTTTTAGAAACAGAATTACTGACAAAGTGTAAAGACAATGACAATTTAATTATTCTAGATTAAGTTACACATTCATCAGTGGTATTCTGAACTATCAGTTACTCCTTAATCTTTATGCAAATTCATATTTTTAGGCACATCTGACAAAAACCCCTTCAGTTAAAGACAACATCTGTGCTGTTTAATTGGCTACATTTCCATTCACGTTGATGACTCAGAGACAGCTGAAAGCAGCAGAAAACGCTCTGCCTTTTCTCCTCTTGACTAATGAACAAAAATTAGTTTAGGAACACTTTTGGCCTAAATATGGAAAACAGCCAAGTTAACCCAAAACAACACAAAGGAAAGAGCGAGTCAAGGCTGAATGTGGATTTACACTTTGGGTTAACGCTTTGCCATGATTTAATGCTTGGATGAAAAGAAGACGAGTGAGACAGGAAGTGTTTTTTTTTTCTGAGACGATGAAGAAGGAGAGGAAAAAGTAAAGCTTGTTGGCACGCAGGGAGAGGCCGTCTACGGTGGACTTGTAAATAGCCGGAGGGACAGAAGGATGGAGGAATGGAGCTATCAGCAGAGAAGTGATGAAGGTTTGGGATCTGGCCAAGATAAACACACACACTAGGCTAGAGGGAGCACGCACGCACGCACACACACACACACACACACACACACACACACACCAACCACAGCTTCTTGAGTGTTAAGCTGTGTGACAACAGGCTGCGCTGTCATTCTGACATCTCTTTTCATCACGTACTACATTAGTCCATTTGCTCGGATACCACAGAGTAAACATGCAGAGAAAAGAAATGGTTGGACTTTTATTTTTGAACGTGTGGAATAAACAGACTCAAGCCTTCAGTAAATCCCTCTTGGCAGTCATTTTAAACGTTTGTGACCATCATAAACTCTAAAGTTCTCAGTGGCGTGTAGATTAACTCATGAAAGATTCCCCTAGCTGCTAATTACTGAGTTTTTGTCTGTTGATGCTGCCCGTGTGTGTGTGTGTGTGTGTGTGTGTGTGTGTGTGTGTGTGTGATTTAGCCACATTAGAGTGCCATGAAGCGAAAGATTTCCTGCTCTGTCTTGTCTTCGGCCGACAAACCTGTCCACAGAGACGTGGGAGTTTGCTCGATGTTTTCTCAGGAGCAGCATTCAGAGGCGAGACTGTTGCATGAAAGAGCAACTGTGAAGCGTGTTAGGCTGGAATGCAAAACATAAGTCAGGAGCAACATCCTGATTTCAACTGTGAGGACCTAGGACTCTTATTGGATCTGCAGTTCCTCCAAATCTATAAATCTGTTATTACACCTGAAAAAACAAAAGTTGTGTTTATGTAAAACAGCTGTAAGGGTTATTTTATAAATAATAATGTATAGAAATGCCCTAAAATAAATATTGGTAAAATGAAAAATCACAACTTCCTGTGGTTTTACTGCAAGTGACATTTAGCTAAAGTGCTTAACTGCTTTAATGCATAACTATTAAATATTTTAAAAAATGTGAGTTATTATTTATCTAAATATGTGCAAAGAGTATAAGTCATTAATAATTGAACTAGAATAGGATAATTTTGCACCAAATTTAGTATCAGAGACAAAATCATCCAGGTTATTTTTACAAAATATAAAATGAAGGTTATCAAGCAGATCATTTGCTCATTTGGTAGGAGTTTATCACGACATACAAGCATGGTGATGGTAGTATCATGATGTGGTGCATGTGCATTGCACAAAGTGAATGGAATAACAAAGAAGGAGGAAAACTTCCAAATTATTCAAACAGTCCTGAAACCATCATCTAGATGGCATATTGGCATTAAAGTAACCGTGAGCAGTTTCCTGCCCCTCTGCCCTACTGGTTGAAAGTGGAATTACAACTACCGTAAACAATTCTGCTGTAGCTAGCACTAACAACAAGCTAACACTAACATCCACAAGTATGTAACAAATACAAACATCCACACTGTTGAACAAAAAATATTGTTATTTACATAAAGTCTAGTTGCAACAAAGCCAGGTTACCATCAGTCCATGATTTTGTAGCCTCCTTTAGCTCCTTCAAACTAGTGTAGGCCACACCAATGTTCACTCCAGTTTTAGCTCTTTGCTTCACCTCCAAAGACATTACTCTGTTACTTTTACTTCCAGGCTCCACCATGATGCCAACAGAAAAAGCAAACTTCTTCTTGTCTTCTTCTTCTGCTTTTTATTGACAATCGGTGAACTGAAAATGCTAACCGCTAGCATTACAGCTAACAGCCGTAAAGCAGGTAAAGCGCTCCCCCTATAGGGCACCTACCCACTCCACAAAACTATCAAGTGCGGTTTTTGGTCAGCAGAGGGCTGCAGAGTGGTGTCAGATATGAAACTGGTCAAGTTCCTAACTCAACAATCACTGAGATCAATGTTAAAGCTCTAGCTTAAAGTTTAAAAACTATCTGTTGTTACTTTAAAATGTAATATTGTAAATTATCGGTATTGTATTTTACTCTTAATGACAATGAAACTTTTAAATACCATGCACATATTATACATCAAACTCAGCTACGTCCCCTCCCAATCAAAATGTCAAAATATGACAGATCTGAGGTTTAGCTTTTGAAATATTTTAGTTTGTTTGGCACAACTGGCTTAACTTAAATTGAAGTAGTTGTCATGGTTCTCACAGAAAATGTTTAGAGTTTAAGTATGCAAGATCAAAGATATGTGATAGTTACTTAAAATGATTTAGTCTCTTTTGTATTAGAGGAGGACCACAAATATATTGGTATCAGTTTATATCTGAAATTATGAGTTAGACAATATCGGTAGACTGGATATTGGTAAAAGAGCCGATATCAAACGTCCCTTGTTGAAACTTCCACATGTGTGGATATTTCAGCTCAACAGTGACCCCAAACACACCAGAACTGGTTTCTGACTTAATAAAGCAGGCTAACATTAAGCTTCTGGATTGGTCGTCCAAAAGCCGTGACCTCAGCCATGTTGAACATTTGTGGACTGCATGAAAGACAAGTCTGCTAGCCTGACAAGCCATCCTATATGTAAATATACAGTATATACTTGCAGAGCAAAATCTTTATGCTACTGCAGCGGTTGGTCTAGATTTCTAGGTTACGAGTCTGCAGCTTTTGCAACCAATTCTGCATAAGAGTGTTGAAATACCAGCCACAATGACACCAGAAGGCCACAAAAAGAGTCTGGTCGAGCTGCAATAGGGTAAATATTTCAGCCTGTTTAATTTTACCCCTTCACGAAAAGGAGAAAAATCGCAACAGTTCATGTTTTTGAAGATTGTATTTTCTAAAATCATTTCACCCTTAAAAATAAAGTTCAAATTTATTTTTAAAAGCCTCAAACAAATTCGACCCAATAAGCTTCCTTGCTGAGCCGAACCGTCTCAGTACAGATCTGCAGCTCCCGTTAGAAAACACAAAGGAAGTCTCTGACAGTGTGCACATGTTTGTGAGTGTTTCCAAAGAAGCTTAATCTTTTGAAGCTCTCAGATTAGTAATCCCCATGAGTGCTGCTGGCCGTGGACCTAGTGGTGGTTTCTGTGCTGCAACCTGCATCGAGGTTCAAAGTCAACATGTGCAACATGAGGGGAATGATGGGACACATGAAAGCAACACTCGACGTGTTCTGTCTAAAAGATCAGAGCCGAGCGGCTAAGAGGGGTCGCCAACATAAACAAATCAAACGCACCTATGTTTTCAGAGTTTGTCCAGTGAAGAGCGCCCACATGTCAAGGATTTTTAATGGCCCTGATGCGGCGGATGTCTGATCATTTCATGGCGGTGGTGCAGATTTATTAGTGATAAACTGAAAATGCAACATAGATGGGAACCAACCAATCTTTATTTTCTAGTTAAGGAGAACCACCAGCTGCTAAATATTTTATTAACTTCTTAAATTGTCTCTTCTTTTTGTTTTGGTAAAGAAAATCCTCCTAGGATCGTTGCTGCCGGTGCTCAGCACCACTTCAGACATGAATTCTGTCAAAGCTGACACTAAGCAACAGGAATATTAGGTTGTGTGTTACCAACAGGCCGGGTTGTTAGAGTCATTTAACATTTTGCTCTGTATTGTATTTCTTTCCTGTGCCAGAGCCTGTTTCCTGTGGCGGTGCGGTGTCAAACCCTGATGACCCTGTTCTTCCTGCAAGTCGCATGGAGCCGGGTCTGCCACGAGCCCCGGGGCCTCACTGCCAGCTACCTCAGAACCTCCCAGCTCAACACGTTCCTCTGCCTTTTCTGGATCTCAACTTTCACTTGTCCCTCTAATGATTCCATTAATCCAACACCTTTCTCTTTAAATGCTTCCCCCCCTTTTCCTTCCCTATACTTTCTTGCTTGCCACCTCCAGGCTCACATAGCCCCTTCTCCTTAGTGTTTCCATCTGTCCACACCTCCTTTCCTCTCTGCATCCCTTCTTCCCTCCTCTCTTTGTCCCTTTGTCCAGGTCAGAAGAGGGTCTGTCAGACATTTCCTGAGCAAGTTGCAGATTCTGACCACGCCTCATGAGGGGATTTCAGAAGCTGCAGTCAGTGACATCCTGCAGAAGCACGGAGATGTGCACCCACTTCCTACATTAAAGCCATACGATGCAACTTTTTCATTTTTACATCATGTTCTTGAGTCAGTATGTGCTAAAATGAATCTTTACAGGGTTAATGAAATGTCACTCAGACCCCCAACGCCCTCTGTGGCCAGAATACCGCATTTGCAACTTCAGAGTTGCTGGTCTGGTCCCTGGTGGTGGATGGAGCTGTTGAGTGGAGTGAAGCTGACATGGTGGAGCTGGAGCCTGCTTCCTGCATGTTTTAGATCATGAACACAGCTGATTTGTTTGATTTAGTGATGAACCGCTCCTGTAGACACTAATGAAGGCTGAGGAGACATTTCAGCAGTTAGATTAAGGTGTTAAAAAGATGAACGCACAGCGAGGAGATAAGTTTTACTTTCGGTTTAACCACAGTGAATTAATAACGGACACTAGGGGGTGCTAAAAGCAAGCAAAACTGCAAAGTGTGCCTTTAATAAAAAGAAACTTCTGAAAGAGGTTTAATGAAGCCATTTGTGACTGTTCAACCTGCCGTTTCTATAAAAGAAAACTTGTGCAGAAGAAATGTTGAGAATGAGCAGCACAAGCGTTTTATCAGCACTCCATCTAAGCAAAAACAGAGCCAGCATGTTTAAATTTATTCTGAATGAAATCAAAGTCACTGTCAACAGATAGCTGTTAGAACCTCTGTCTGAGCCAAGACCCCCCCCCCCCCCCCCCCCCCCCCTTCCATTAATAAAAAATAATTCAAATCATGGGACCAAAGCCCCAAAGGCAACATCTCTGCTTCTGAGTAGGTGTTGTTCAATCTTACATCACAATACATGGTTAGATGTATCAAATCTCCCTCACCTCATGGCTAGAACTAAATATGGCTACCGCTACTCGTACAGGTTTTATACCGACATGTGGGATGACACAAACATGGCCTTTACACCTTAAAACTCCATTATGCTGCAGATCTCCTGTGATGTTCGACAGATTCCCTGTGACACGTGTGTGTGTGTGTGTGTGTGTGTGTGTGTGTGTGTTGGCACAGGCCTACATGCTCCACAGGCCGGGGAGTCTTTAACTTGGCCTCCCGTCTCCATAGATCCAAGGTCATGAAAGTGCGTTTGTGCACACGTGCCGGCAGCAATAACACACTTCTGTGTGAATCTCTGCACACCACCCCTCTAGTCTTCTTCCAGGCTGGGTCAGAGGCAGGAAGTGAGCAGAGAGAAAGGGAGGAAGCAGAAGCAGCTCTCGCTGGCTGCAGGTACTGACCCCAAGCCTTGACCTTTGACTCTGACCCGCATCATTCTGACAATACCGACTGACAAAACACAGACATGCACATGCAGCTTTAAATACCTGATATTTCAAAGGTAAGGGAGTTTGAATCTTTGATCTGTTTATGTGACGACTGAGTCAAATAAAAACAAAACCACGAGATTATAATTTAAATCTTTATTTGACAAGAATTACAGCGTGTGTTTTTGTTGACTTATTACATTTACAGAAGTGGTCATCCATCCTACTTTCCTTTATCAAACACTTTGACAAAGTTGGAGGTACAGCTGTTAAGAGTCATGAGTGCTGTCCAAATCAAACCAAATGATGACGTGATAAAAGCAGCATCTTCAGTGCCTCTGGTTCATATCGATGCTGAAATGTACTCTGGTGGATTTGGGACAGGAATCATGACTTTGGAGGGATTGTTGTTTGTTTCTCCTGGAGCTGCCTCACCAGTTCCAGAAGAATAACCTGCTGCCATGTTTGGCAGGCTCCAGTTTGCCCTCGATGACTGGATTGGGCTCAGGACGAGGTCTAGAATGGTAGGGGTTCTCTGGGATGGTGCGTGAGGTTGACACTTTGGTCACCTGTAAGGTAAACAAAAACAGCTGTTAACTTATAACAAGCCCAACCATCATTGTTTTAACAGTTATGAAGGTCATTTTAAATTAGAAGAGAAAACAGGGATGTTCATAGGCAGATTGCGGCTCCACCACAGACACACAGAATTCGCTGCTGCAACAACGCGGTGCTGCTCTAAGGCAATAAAACGTTTTTCTGTTTTTTTAATAAGTTTTGAACATTAAATGTTATTTAAATGACATTCTATACTTTTTAGAAGTATTTGTTCTGCTGCAATTCATCTGGTTTGTGAGATTGTTCAAAACAATCATTTTGACATTAATAAACTGAACAAGTGTTTTGCATTTATCACAGACAGTAGGTGTGTAGGAGGCGGGATATGATTCAAAAACACCTGAGCACATTTCTAGGACAGGTGTGACTTATAAAGCAGGAATTGAGTGCAGCTGTGTGTAAGCAGTAGCCTGGAAAGCCATCCTATAAATGTGAATATCAAGTCTACCGTGACCCATAGACAGAGCTCAGTCATGGGGCGGAATCTACGGTTGTCTGTAAAACTGGCTCTGTATGCTATTGGACAACCAACAACGTGACATACTCACCGCTACAAATGTAAGTCAACAGGGCAGTCTGCTATAAACTGTAGAAGATGACGCAAATACATCTTTTTCTAAAGCCTCTTTTATAAAACAATGCCGCCAATTTGCTGCAACGCTGAGGCGGCATCTGGGAGCATAAGGCTGCTTATAAGAGCTCAGACCGTGGCGGTAATGTGGCACAATCATGTCCTTTTTATAAAAGATTGCACGATGGCGGTATAAAAGGGGTATGGGGTCTCTGCGCTGTCATGGACTTCCATTTCTTGGACATAACTTGCTTTTTATTGTGATCAAAGCCGCGCACCTTAAGTTTTTTTCACAAGCAGCTCCTAAAGGTGTCTGTCCTCCACAGTCCCCGTGATCTGAGCTCCAGATCTAACGGAGAGAAGCTCCTGGAGCTCTGCATCGCTCCAGTTTATCATCTCAGCTGATTCTGTTTACAAAAGTGAAACTTATGCCCGTGTTTACTTTCATTTTCAATATAGTTTCGGGCCGGAGCTCGGCATTAATTCATCACGTGATCACCACCCTCTGTTGCGCCAAGGCGTAATGTACATTCACAAGTCCGGCGTTGCGGTAATATTACTACCAAGCGTGGCGGCACGAATGCCACAAAATTCCCACATCACCATGCTGCCATAGCGTGTTCATAAGACACACTGTTGCGGTAATATTACGCTGATTTTCCGGCATGGTGCATCTTATGGCGCTTACACACTAGCACCGGCTCGGACCGGGCGGGATTGGGTAAGGTCCTTTCACATCCGGGTGGCCCGGGGATTTTCGGGGCTGAACCGTACGTGTTTTCGTCCCTCATCTGAAGGTGGTCTGACTCGCGCTGAAAACCGGGCCAACACACCCACTGCCGACTCATTGGTCGGCTCAAATTCACGCCTACCTTTAGGGGGAACCTCCGATTAGCGGATAGAATCCGCCAGCGGGGGCTTCCCGCATGCGCGCTTCATTATCACTCTGAATGCGGAGGAGTTAACAAGCCTCTGACTGAAGCTGTTTTATCTGTTTCCGTCAGCTGTGATGAGCGCAGCGCGCACACACACACACACACACACACACTGACAGTGCTGCCACGCAGCTTTTTGTTTAATAAGGAAGAGACCGCGGACTTCTCCGCGCTCCTTTGACCCACCCAGCCGTTTCTCTGTTCCCATCTGCTGTGATGAGCGCAGCGCGTGCGCGCGCACACACACACACACACTGACACAGTGCTGCCACGCAGCTTTTTGTTTAATGAGGAAGAGACCGCGGACTTCTCCGCGCTCCTTTGACCCACCCAGCCGTTTCTCTGTTCCCGTCTGCTGTGATGAGCGCAGACACCGGGCAGACTTCTCCGCACTCCTTTGACCCGCCCACATCACTGATATATTCGCGCCAATTTTTCGCGCGCATTTCTGAGACCGCCTATCACGTCCGCATTCCAAAGGGTGTCCTGGAAGACGTGTGTAAACAACCTGGCAGGGCCGGGGCCGACTGAGGCCGACCGATCGGAGCCGACCCGGTGCTAGTGTGTAAGTGCCATTATAAAAAGGGCTTAAATAAAGGACCTAAGTACCTCTATCTGCTCTTGACTCAAAGAAAAGCACAATAGTCCAAAGCTGATGCCAAAGCTGTTTTAAACGAGCCATCGCCATCTTAGTTGTTCCACTCTGTCACATCATCCCGCCCACAGACATATATACGTAGACGCCTCGTGGACTGGCGCTGCCTATAGGAGCTGCCGTAGTGGCCGGCCGCCATCTTAGTTGGGTCTCCATTTTCCCCCAGTGCATTCATTTCTACTGAACCAGCTAAAATACACATTTTATTGAGCTTTTTCACAAAATCAGACACATGGTATGGATGGATAAATATAATATAAACATAATTAAACAAAATAAATTAAAACATAAAATCCCATCAGGTAGGCTAGAAAAGTCAATAGTAATCCCCCATGATCTGTTTTCAATAGTACGCCGTAGGGATGCACCGATACCACTTTTTTGGAAAACGAGTACGAGTACTTGCATTTCAGTACTCACCGATACCGATACCTAATAAAAACATGATTTTAATTTACAGATAACAGCTTTAGTTGTATACTTTAACAAAAAAACAAGGCGCTCGTTTGGAATTAAGAACATTTATTTAAAATGAAAACTTCTCCCTGCTCTGAGCTGCAGCTGGGGCCTTGGGGGTGGGCACTCGGCGCCTGTGATTAACCCCTTACACGCTGCTCAAACAGACATTTCTCAGACCGTGGTATCGGTCCCCGGTATCGAGGGACTTTTAACGAGTATGAGTACTTTAGAAAATGTGGTATCGAGGCCGATACCCGATACGATACCGGTATCGGTGCATCCCTAGTACGCCGGTTGTTGCAACCGTAGGCTGCACAAAAACAGGCATAGTTGCTCACTCCGCATTGACTTTGCAGTGAGGAGACCCATCCAAAATGGCGGCGACGCTGTTACGCTCTCCAGCGCCCAATGGGGCGTCTATGTATTCATGTCTATGATCCCGCCCACCAAACCGATAGAGCACTGTGATTGGCAAGACACAAGACTGATTGAGCCTGCTGAGGTTCTAATGGCATGTGGCTAGACCGACCTGTAGAGCAAAATCTTTTTGCTTTTCGCAGAAAGTTGATTACAGTCCCTAACATATTCTGATGTTTGTCTTTTAAACACCATAAAACCAGACTAAAATTTTGTTGAGAGCACATCACAGGTGCAATCAGAGCAAGAATGGAGGCAATCAGCTAAAATGTTCACTTATGGCGCTTACACACTAGCACCGGCTCGGACCGGGCGGGATTGGGTAAGTTCCTTTCACATCCGGGTGGCCCGGGGATTTTTGGGGCTGAACCGTACGTGTTTTCGGCTCTCATCTGAAGGTGGTCCGACTCGCACCGAAAACCGGGCCAACACACCCACTGCCGACTCATTGATCGGCTCAAATTCACGCCTACCTTTAGGGGGAACCTCCGATTAGCGGATAGAATCCGCCAGCGGGGGTTTCCCGCATGCGCGCTTCATTATCACTCTGAATGCGGAGGAGTTAACAAGCCTCTGACTGAAGCTGTTTTATCTGTTTCCGTCAGCTGTGATGAGCGCAGCGCGCGCGCGCACACACACACTGACACAGTGCTGCCACGCAGCTTTTTGTTTAATAAGGAAGAGACCGCAGACTTCGCGCTACTTTGACCCACCCAGCCGTTTCTCTGTTCCCGTCTGCTGTGATGAGCGCAACGCGCGCGCACACACACACTGACACAGTGCTGCCACGCAGCTTTTTGTTTAATGAGGAAGAGACCGCGGACTTCGCTCTCCTTTGACCCACCCACATCACTGATATATTCGCGCCAATTTTTCGCGCGCATTTCTGAGACCGCCTATCACGTCCGCATTCCAAAGGGTGTCCTGGAAGACGTGTGTAAACAACCTGGCAGGGCCGGGGCCGACTGAGGCCGACCGATCGGAGCCGACCCGGTGCTAGTGTATAAGTGCCATTATAAAAAGGGCTTAAATAAAGGACCTAAGTACCTCTATCTGCTCTTGACTCAAAGAAAAGCACAATAGTCCAAAGCTGATGCCAAAGCTGTTTTAAACGAGCCATCGCCATCTTAGTTGTTCCACTCTGTCACATCATCCCGCCCACAGACATATATACGTAGACGCCTCGTGGACTGGCGCTGCCTATAGGAGCTGCCGTAGTGGCCGGCCGCCATCTTAGTTGGGTCTCCATTTTCCCCCAGTGCATTCATTTCTACTGAACCAGCTAAAATACACATTTTATTGAGCTTTTTCACAAAATCAGACACATGGTATGGATGGATAAATATAATATAAACATAATTAAACAAAATAAATTAAAACATAAAATCCCATCAGG